>CAUYQG010041591.1:0-21754 GCA_963574415.1 Tarsius wallacei | reverse complement strand
CCAGGCTGGAGTGCAGTGGTACGCTCATGGCCACCTTAGTGTCGATCTGCTGGGCTTTCTGCCTCAGCATTCCAAGTAGCTGGAACTAAAAACACATGCTACCACACCCAGCTAAGTTTTTATTTATTGGAGAGACAAGGCACTTACTAAGTTATGTTGTTTGGTAGATTTGATGTTTTCCATGCATTTTTGACTTGATATTTTCAACTTGTGATGGGTTAATCGGGACGTAACCCCATTGTAAGTGGAGGACTCTCAAGGGGCTTTCGAGGATGGACAGAGCTTCCCTGGAAAGGAACACCCAGAACCACAGCATATTTTTCATCTCCTCTCTGTCAGATGACCTTTCAGTTCCGGCCTTACACAAACAGGCCTTCAGGAGGCAGGCTCTGCTCAGCAGGGCCAGCATTGTATCAAGTGTGTGTCAAGCCCTTCACGTGCATTGCCTCCTGCAAACCTCGTAGCCACCCTGTGCAATAAGTGTGGTCATTATCCTCACTTTACAGATGAAGAGATGGAAGCCAGAAGGATGAAATGGCTTACAGAAGACACATGGCCAGTAAGGGATGAGGCTGGAGCTCGACTCCAGGTAGCCTGACAACAGAGCCCACACTTGAGATCACTGTGTCATTTTGCCACCTGAGTGGCTTTTGGAAACTGGCCCCCAGGGAGCAGGCACTTAGGAGATCTGCTCGGTCTGGTCCTCACCTGGGAATGAGGTTGAGACCAAATCACAGCAATAAGGAAGGGGCCACGGGCTGCCCACTGGGTTAGGAAACCTGGGATTCAGCACCTGGTGCAGGGAGCTGTGAAGTCTGTATGTGTGTTAATAACACTTTGTTCCTAAAGGTTTTAGGGACTAGAGAGTGCTCATTCCAGCAAGCCAAACATGCTTCAGGTACAGACAATCTGCGGAGGCCCAGCGATGCATACATATGTGTCGATCAGCAGAAAGATGGTGTTCATTTCTTAGCAATGTCTAACATCTTGGCGTGCTATACTAAGAATCTAATATATAAATTCCACCATGGAGCCTCAGTCCTATAGAGTTCCTCCTTCTTTTCTTCCTTCCCCCTCTCCTCCTTCCCTTCTCCATGCTCCCTTCTCCCTCTCTTCCTTCTCCCTTCCCTCCTTTTCCTCTGCCACCTCCCTGTCACTATAAGTTGCTAGGGACTCACTCAAAGTTCCTAACAGCATTTAGACAGAAAATTAACATCTCTAGATTTCAGACCAACTCCATAGAGGGACTCAGGGATCCAGGACTCCCGCAGCTCAGGGACTTGCTGACCTCCTAAGAACATGTCTGATTTCTTTTCTGAATCTTATTGGCTTAAAAGGAAAGAGTAGATATTGGTGTGGGGGGCGGGGAGAGTGGCCAAGGCTTCAAGCTTGAGGATCAAGTGGTCAACTTATGTTCTTCCGTGTGAGTCATTTCATGTGTTTGCCAGAGACAAGATCTGGGGCAGGATGAGGCAAGCGTCTGACTCATCCCTGCTTACAGCGTTTCTGGGAGGGAAATTGCTTGCCTTCAGCCCCAGCTGCCTCAACCTGGCACCTGCAGCCCGGAGCTGCCCCCCTCCTTGCTGAATCCAGCAGCAGCAGCAGTGGAAGCAGAACCCCCCTCACTCCCTCCCCCACCACCTGGGCACCTGCAGCTTAGAGCTGCCCCCCCCCCTCCACTTGCTGAACCCAGCAGCAGCGAAAGTCCAGGCACTGGAAGCAGCCCTCCACCCCCCACCCCCAGCACCCCCTTCCCCGCCACCTGGGCACCTGGAGCCCTCTGCAGTAGTTCCTTTCCAACCCAGCCAGCCTCCACCAGGGCTGCAGTTGATAAAATCTGGGAGCTATTTTGAAATTTCCCTTTTTTAAAAAAAAGTCCAAACTGATTAGTTGATAATTACATGTTGGAACATCTGCTCTGATTTGTTTTATTCTTTCTATTTTGGAAAATTGGAATACACTGAAGTTTTGCCTTCTGGAATTGCCGGCCTGGCTCTTGGAGTGTGAGCAGCCCTCCTGCTCAGTGACATCTGGCTCGGCCCACGGTCCAGCTCCCAGGGGAAAGCTTGACTCTCCTGCCTGCAGTGGTGGCATATTTGTACCTCCACACCCCGACCCCAGCCTATCAAGTGTTGTATGACCTCCCTCTCAGTTGTGCTTCTAGGAGCCTCCATTTGTCCCACCTGCCTCCAAGGTGTGGAGGTCCAAGAGGAGCACAGAGCCTGTAGCCAGGTTGAGATGGGGTGTGGCAGAGCCCAGGATGCACCTCAAATCCTCTATACTGCAGTCAGTTACTTGGCTGGTTTCCTTCTGGAAGTGCCTGGATGCCCCCTGCTTTCTCAGGAAGAGGGCAGGCTCCGTTGGCCAGCACATGCTTGTTATTATTGAGAGGTTGGGGCTTGCTTGGGTTTGCTCATGACAGAATGCTCGCATCTAAAACCATCACACCCCTAAACTCCAAGCGGCCGCTATTCCGAGGTGAGTGACTGCTCAGAGCCTGGAGATATAACTCACAGGGACTCAGCAGGGCTGAGGACTTGCATGCTAATTGTCATCTCTCCATCGGTGAGCATTTCTGGAATGCTTATGCAGTATTAGGGGCTGGGAATGAGAGGAGGGAGAAGGGCCATGAAGGTGAATCCGACACAGACTCTACCCTCAAGGGACTCATTTCTGCCCCCTCCCATCCTTCTCCTTGCTGCAGCCAGAATGACCTTTGACGTCTAAAGCACTTATGTGATTATGTCACACACTTCCTTGTAAACCTTTTGATGGCTCCCTATTGCTTTTATGAGAATGTCTAAACAAGGTCTTCACCTTGGCATTGCAGGGCCCTTGCGGGGCTGAGCCCCCTTCCCTGGCCGTCTTCAGTTCTCTCATCCCATCCCAGACTCTGTGCTCCAGCCATATTGCCTCACTTGCAATTCTCTGGACCTTTGCTGTCCTTTCTTGACCATCTTGCCTTCACACGTGTGGTCCTCTTTGCTTGGATTACTCTTCTTCCTCCTCCCGTCACCTCTTCACCTGAAGAACTCCCACGTGTCTCAGGTCTCTTCCTCGATAGGAACTTCTCTGGCAATCCGTCCCTGATCCTCCCAAATGTGTAAGAGTTTGATGCCCTACCTGTGTGCTTCCGTAGAGTGCTGACTCTCTCCCCCTGGCATGCATCATACTTCATTGACACTGCCTGATTATTAACCATCCTTCTGCCCAGATCAAAAGCCCATGAAGGAACAGATACCACGCTTTGTTTATTGGACTCTCTCAGGCAACTAGCACAGGGCCTAACATAGGGTGGCACTCTGTTAACACAGTTGGCCCTTTGTGTCTGCGGCTTCCACATCTGTGATTCATTTAACTGAATAAAAGTATTCAAAAAGAAAAATAACTTAAAAACAACAATACAACAATAAAAATAATGCAAATAAACGACAACACATTTGAACAACTATTTGCACAGCACTTCCATTATATTAGGTATTATGAGTAATCCAGAGATGACTTTAAGTATATGAGAGCATGTGTGTTGGTTACATGCAAATAATTCGTGATTTTATATCAGGGACTTGAGCATTCATAGATTTTGGCCTTTTTGGGGGTTGGTGGCTGGTCCTGGAACAAATTTCCCAAGGATACCAAAAGATGACTGTTAGATAAGCAAATGATTAAGTAAATGAATGAACAGATGAAGAAATGTTCAAATGATTGGGGGGGATGGCATTTCCACAAATAATATAATATTGGGAAGCATTACCATGTGTGTATCAGACAGGATAAGTTATACTATGCTGCAGTAACAAGCAGCTCCCACCTCTCAGTAGCTTATAAAAGCCAAAGCTTTATTTTTTTGCTCCCATTATATTTCTATCATGGGCCAGCAGAAATATTCTGCTCTATGGTGTTCTCATTTAAGAACTCCAGCCTAAGGGAGGCTCCATCTCTGTGCTTTCATGATTACTGAGGCAGGAGAAAGAGGACACAATCAATCTTGCTCTGGCTCTTAAAGTTTCTACCCTGAAATGACACAAATAGTTACTGCTCTTATTTTATTGTCCAGAGCAAGTCATATGACCACATAGAACTTCAAAAGGGCCAGGGAAGTACAATTGGACCATATGTCCAGAAGGAGCACTGGAAATATTTGGTGATCAGCATGAAAGCTCTTCACAGGAAATCTGGGAAGAAAGGGTTCATTGCCAAATGTAAATGTCTGGTAAGGATTTAGGAACAAGTTGATGTTTGACCTGGGCCTTGAAGGATGAGTAGGGTTTAGGACACCTCGTTCAGTTTGCTGAGCTATGATCTACCTGTTGGGAAAGCATCGAGCTTTGTTTTCATTTGCTACCCCATCCCAGGAAAATCTCCTAGGCTCCCTGCTCTGAACCTTATTCAGATAAATAAGACAAAGTTGTATCTCTTCAGGGAGTTTGTGGTCTACTAGGGAGGATAAGTCCTGAATGAGTACAAATATTCATAAAACACACAGTGAAACACACAATAGAAGTAGAGTAAAGAAGATAAATCGCTTCTGTTGGGAGGCGTCAAGCTGTGCTTCTTGGAGATGGGTGGGATTTCCAGAAGGGGATTCAAGGTCAAAATTGGGGAGAGGCTTTAGGAAGAGGCATCAACGTGAGCGAAACCTTGAGAGTGGGTATGTGTGAAGCAAACCAGCTGGAAGAAATACTCCTCAGGCTGGCCAATGTAGTGGATGCTAGGGCAGCAGGGCTGTGGGACAGAAAGGAAACTTTCTGAAGTGGTGAACTTTCAGAGATGGGGAGAGGGGTGGAGGGTAGGAGAGTAGCATCGTTTTCTTCTCATGAAATCTTTCTCTGGAGGCTCAGTCCTAGAAGCCACCACGGAAGTACAGTGATCTTTGAAAGGCTTCTGGGGGTTGCCACTTCCTCCTCACATCTCACAAAGAATCTCAAAGATGCGCAGAGTGTGCAGTCTCCCTTCCCCTCACCTGTCCTCCACTTCACTCATAGGACATGGATTTGCAGTCTTGGTGGCTCCCTCCTCCTTTTCAATATGCTACAGACAGTTCCAGGAAAGGTTGGGAAACCCCAAAGACCGAAACAAAGCCTGGTCCCGGAGATCACCCCTGGAGATGTCACCAGCCCATTGGGACTGTGAGCCACCATTTGCTGGGGCCCAGGGACAAGCAGAGCCAGCCCTGGCCACTCTGTTCTGCCCAGACCCACCTACCATCTTCACTGACCTTGTTCCATTACTCACATGACGGTCATTTTCAGATCCATCTAGCCTGAAAATAATATGTCAACACAGGCCGTGGTGGTGAGGGTGGCAATGATGAGGAATATGACAATGATTATTATTAGTTTTCATTTTGTCAGATTTTGTTTTGTTTTGTTTTGTTTTTAGCTCAAATTGCTGCTGCTGAGGACTTATTTCCTGAAGCCAGAGTTTCCTGTCTCTCACTCAGTTCGCACTTTGACTCATTTATTTTTCCTATTTCCCCGAAGACCTTTTGACACTTTGAAAAGTGTTTTACTTAGATACAATCCCGCTCTTTTACCTTGTGTTTCTTCCATTTCTCCCTTCTCGCTTTTTATTAATAAGTCATAAAGAAAGTGTTTCCAGGCAAACATCACTCACCGAGTAATAAAACCTGGGGCAGAGGACAGAGCGGCACGGAGTGGAGGCTGGGGAGTTGCAGGAAGGTTTTTCCTCAGCATCACAGTCAGAGAAGAGCACCACATAGCAGGCCTTCATGGGGCCACCGGGGCCTCCTTTTTACCAGCCAGGAGACAATGAGGCCAGACGTTGCATTCCTGCAATCCTGGCATCATCATGTGGATCAAATCACAGACTCAGGGATGTCAGTGAGGGAAGGCAGCACGTGGGTCCCAGGTTTCAGCTTCTGCAAATGAGGATGCTGGGATGGATGTCTTAGCTAGATGAGTCTTTTGGAAGCAGAACGTAGAACAGAATCCAAGTCCAGGGCTTTCCACCATGGATTTTAGTGTTTCCTTGGAGGCATAAAGCAATGACCTCCCCCGTAACCCAAGAGCTCACTCCAAGCTCACTTCTTGCATTTTCCACTTTCCTAGGGGGGCCACACACACCCAGAGGCCACTATCACCAACACTGACCACTCCAGACCTCCCTTCTCTCCTCAACTCCAGACTCATAGACTCACAAAATTAATTGTACTTGATGTTTACCTAAATGACTCACAGACATCTCAGGCTCTCTCTTTCTCTCTCTCTCTCTTTTTTTTTTGAGGGGGTTCTCACTCTGTTGTCCAGGCTAGAGTGTCGTGGTACAATTATGGCTCACCACAGCCTCCCAAGTAGCTGGAAGTACAGGTGTGTGCCACCATGCCCAGCTATTTTTTTGAGTTTTTGCAGAGACGAGGTCTGGCTATGTTGCCCAGGCTGATCTCAAACTCCTGGGTTCAAGTGATTCTTCCGCCTCGACCTTCCAAAGTGCTGGGATTACAAGGGTGAGGCACCATTTCCGACTGAGGCATTTTCTTTTACCTCCTAATAGTTATCGCTATCAGGACTTACCCAGTAACTAAACCATAAAATCTCAGACTGCTTTTAACTGCCCTCTTTCCCCCTCACAACCACGTTCTGCACTGAAACCTCTTTCAAAACTACCCTTCCGTCTCTCCGTTCCCATGGCCAGTTCTGCATTCTAGGCCTCTTCCTTCCTCCCTGGCCTGCTGGCCTCTCTGCCTCGAGGCTCCACCCTCTCCAAGCTCCCTTTCACACTCTACCAAAGACGTTTTTCTATAATTCAAGCCAGATCATGTTCTTCCTGTGGCTACACATGTAAATGACCCCATGAAAGTGGATAGCACTCGGAGGAAAGATGCCAGGGGATGCAGAAGAAAGCCACTTAGGACAGGACCTGAGCTTGGGCTCCCAACTAGCGTGTGATGAATCAGTGATGGGCGCACGAGAGAGCTACACAAAGAAACGGAAAGATCATGGATTTTTCCCATGCTCTACCATTTCCTGTGTGACTGCAGGCAAACGCTGAGCCACTTTGAAATCCAGATTCTTAAAAAAGAAAAAAAAAGGCAATGCCGAACACTGCTTGACTTAGCTCACAGACTGTCATGAGGATCAGTGAAAGAAAGGTGAGGAAAGAGATGTTTAAGAGATAAAACAACATGCAAAAGGATCATGTCACCATTTGGGCAAGAGTCTGAGGACACGTGTGGCCTGGCACAAGGGAAAGGGTGGTCTTGGGCAAGTCATTTTTCCTCTCTGCATGTGAGGCTTCTCCTCGGTAGAATGACGGTGTGGGATCTTGCATCCCTCCCAGTGCTGACTTCATGGGATTTTATGGTCGGATCCGAGGCTCTGTGTGTCCTTGAGGAGACCTCCTTATTAGCTGCCACAGTCTGCTGTCAAGAGCAGCTGCCCCGATCCCATTTCTGAATTTAGCCTCAGTACCTGGGCTTCTGCTTTTGTCTGCTAACAAAGAATGAGAGCTCAGACTTAAATCTGCTTCTTGCCTTCTCCCTGCCACATATTACAAAGTTTTGACCAACCCATCTAGGTGGTTCACTTTTTACAAATATAAGATGGGAAAAAACATAATTAAGGAGCAAATTGGACCTCGTTATGGAAAATGCCTTAATTATCCCCCAAGGCTGGCTCTGGTACACACACATCAAAAGGCCCAGCAACCCCAGATCAAAGCTTGGAGCTGGGTGTTGTGGCCAACTTCTCACATGTTTCCAAAGCAGTTGTGTTCAAAGGAACAAAATCTCCGAGTCCATGGCCTAAAAAAACTCTGGAAACCTCCAGCCTGACTCCCTAGGGCTCTCCCAGCCACCTCCCAAGGAACAAAAAGTAAACTTTAGCAGGAAAAGATCCTCAGAGAAATTAGGCTTTCTCCCTTCGCTTCAAAAGGTTTGGGCCTAAGGGATTTGAGATGGAGAATGGGAATACAAGCAGGGTTACCATGGGGATGGCTAAAATTGGGGCTCTACACCCTAAGCATTCCAATGAATAAAACAAATCAAATGCATGAACGCAAATAGTTCACACTGACAAATTGTGTAACGGCCTATGAAACTACAGGTTACAGCTCTTTGTGACCCTTGTATTATATATGACGATGGCAGCTACTTCCTACTCACAAACCTTCAATGACTCCCCACTGCTCACAGAGGGAAGTTCAGCTCCTTCATTCTGGCAGTGGAAGGCCCCTCACAATTTGCCTACCACAGACTTTTTCATTTTTCTTTTCCACAGCCCTGCATTCCAGACTCACTTCACATTCTCTACTGATGTCCCATGCTTTCAGAATTCCCCATGTTATTCACACTTGCTTTTCCTGTGACCCCATTTCCTTCCATATTCCCCTTTTTCCATCATTCAGATTCCTCCCTGTCCCCAGCTAACTTTGTGTTCCTCCTTTTTTTTTTAAGTGGGGGTCTCACTCCATTGCCCAGTGCAGCGGCATGATCGGGCTCACCACAGTCTTGATCTCTTGTGTGCAGGTGATTCTTCCGTCTCAGCCTTCTAGGTAACTGGGACTACAGGTGCGTGCCACCACCCCCATTAATTTTTTTATTTTTTATTTTTTGTAGAGATGAAATCTTGCTATGTTGCCCAGCCTGGAACTCCTGGGCTCAAGCAATCCTCCCACTTCAGCCTTCTGAAGTTCTGGGATTACAGGTGTGAGCCACTGAGCCCAGCCTGTTTAGATTTCTCTTCTAGAGCCCAATCATTTATTCCACATGCCTCTTTTGGGGGATCCTATCAAGGGCAAGACCCTGTGTGAGGGCCTTTGGACACAAAAAGGAGTGAGACTCTCCCCTATAGTGGAGGAGTTCATACTCTTTTGCAGTACATAGACATGCATTCAAATCGCGACATTAACGTACAAAAAATACCATCACCAGTGCTGTCTGGAAATATAATGTGAGCCACAAATGCAATTTAAAATTTTCTAGTAGCCACTTTTTAAAAAGGTAAAAAAGAAAACTGGTAAAATAATGACTTTTCTTTAACTCAATCAACCCCATGTGTTATTATTTTAACACGAGGCACTAGACACATTTCGAGTACACGAGAGCCACAATGGCACAAATTCTGTCAAAGAAGTAACAGGTTTAGTGTCGGGAGTTGGGAAGCTTCTTAGGGACTTGATGGATGAACGGGGCTCATCTGGTGGAGAAAGAAAGACGTGCTTCCCAATCAAAGGGAAAAGCACAGAGGAAGGAAGGGCATGGCACGTCCATTGGTGCAGAAGGTGGTGCCAGGCAGGATGCACCAGAAGGAGTAGCTAGAGGTGAACTCATGTGTCCGCCCGTGGGCGTGAAGAACTCACGCAATCTGCTCAGTGATGCAGGAAGATGGTCTTGGCCACTGGCTGGAGAATGGGCTGGAAGTAGGTGGCTGGTTGGGGGGCTATGATAGAAACAGTTGTGCTCACCAAGATCCTGCCTTGGCACACAGACCCGCTACCTGCTCCAGCCTCCTCACCTCCTTTGCTTTCAGTCAGGAGTTGAGAAAAGAGAATTTGAGAAAGTCATACATGTCCTTACAACTTTCTTCCAGACCTGATGCACTTTCATCCATTCATACTCCATTGGAAATGAGAAGTCGGACAGGTTATTGGAAAAGACAACAAAAGGATTTTGGGGGGTTTCTGTCACCCATGTCAGCTCTGGTATGTTTCCCTTTCTTTTCTCCCTTCTTTCTCTAATCGACTTTTTTTTAGAAAAAGGATTTTTAAACATTTTAAGTAAATGGCAATGTAAGCTAGAGGACACAGAAGAGGACTCAGTGGTCTTAGAGGATGGTAGAGCCACTGAAGGTAAGGAGTCCAGCTGACCACACTGAAGAGAGCACCAACTTCCCACTACTTGCCAGCCCGTATGGACAGTGACAGGAGGGAGAAATACCTTTGCGTATGTGATTCCCAGGAGGTTGGAGCTAGCTGTTACAGCAGCTATCTGATCCTGACTATAGGGAGGTTGTTTCTCTGATCTTACTCTTCCACTGTTTGGGGTTACTTGATATATGCGTGTGTGCTTGCCATATCGCCTCTCTTAGATTTTAGGGCTTTAGGAGACAAGAAGCTTTGGACCATGTCTGACTTAGCCTCTGTCCCTTCTCTCCCAAACACAGTGTTTTGCCTTTTAGAATATAGATAATTCTTCCAATAATCAACTAAGTTATTAGTTCAATAAATCCTCGCACGTCTATCTCAGAACGTCTACTTCTCAACACCTCCCCTGACAAATGCCTGATCCAAGTCAGCATCATCTCTTGCCTAGATTATTGCCGTCGTCTCATAATTTGTCTCCCTGCTTCTGTCCTTAATTCCCTGGCCTTTTTTCAACACAACAATCTGAGAGGTTTGGCCAAAGTGTAAGTTACTCATCTACCTAAACCCTGATGGCTCCCATCTCAATGAGAGTAAAAGCCATGGTTTTCACAAAGGCCAACAATGGCAGTCAGGGCTGGACGTGATGTGCCCTCCCTATTTCCATGACCTCTGTGACACCCTTCTGTTTATTTTCCTCCATCTACATTAGCATTTTGCTATTTTTCAAACATGGCAGGCATATTCCCACCTCATGGCCTTTGCACTTGCTGTTGATTCTGCTTGCAATGCTCTTCACCCAGATATCTGCATGCCTCACTCCCTCGCAGGCTTCAAATATTTCCTTGGCCACCTTATCTAAATTGCAACTCAACTTACTACACCTTGTTGTCTTCTTTTCTGCTGCATTTTTCTCCTCAGAACGTACCACTCTCTAACATTCTAGGCATGTTACTTACGTGTTGAGTTTCTTTCTCACTTGGTAGAATTTAATATCCAAGAGGCAAGGTTTTTTCTTTGTTATGGTTCCTGCTATGTCCCCAGCAGCATGTCTGGTACATAGTAGGCAATTAGTATATATTGGTGGAATGAATGAATAATGAATGAATAGAGAGACACAGACACAGGATGTCTAGAGAGTTGTAGGAAGGGACATCTAAGTCAGCAGTAGGGGTGGGGGCAGGAAAGGGCAGGGAAGGCTTCCTGGTAGAGAAACACCTAACTGAGACTTAAAAGAAGAGTTCAAGCTAGCTTGGAGAAAAGAAGGTGGTAGAGAGGGTGTGACAAGCAAAAGGGACAGCAAAAACAAAGACCAGGAGGGAAGAAACCCCAAGAGGCACAAAACAGCATACATTGGCTTGCCAGGTGGGGGGGGGGTGGGAGATGAGAGGCAGGCAGGGACTAGACCACAGGGAGCTTTAGCTAGTCAGGCTGTGGCAAGGGGCTTCAACTAGAAATGGTCCCGGGCATGGCTCCACCTGCTATTCAAGTGGGTCGTTCTTGTGTTTGTGCAGAGACCACATACAATAAAGGCAGAGCAGAGGCAAACACATCAGTAGATGAGGTTGTTGTGGTAGATCAGGGATGAGACTATGAGAGGCTACACCCAGGTGGTGGTGGTGGTAGAAATGGGGAGGAAATGAAGAATTGAGAGAGAGAGAAAACTGGCAAGATTTGGCAATTGACTGGTGTGCAAGATGGTTGCATCTCTGGTCTTGCCAAGGGAGATCTCAAATGCAGATGCAGAAATGGGTTTGGGAAGAAAGAGTATGCTGTGGAACCTTCCCATGGAGCTATTCAGGGTATGCCTGGACACATCAGTCTGAAACCTGGACCAGTGATGTTGGCTGGAGAAATAGATTTGGGAGTCAGTAGCAGATAGATGACAGACGAGCCCATGTGAGTCAAATGCAAGGGACAGTCACCCAAGGCAGCCTGTGACAGCTTAGGCAGTAAGTAAGGAAGAGTAGAATAATAGGTTAGAGAAGTTTACATCACCATGAGGGATGCAGTGTTAAGCGTGACATCCAAAGGGCATGGAGAGATGGAGTGCTGGGGTGGAAAAACAAGAACCAGCATAAAGGTCAAAATGTGATAAATTAGCAATCTGGTACAAAAAATAAGTCAATGAGAGTGGCTCAAGTCTGGGACCATGAGAAGCAAATAGAGTGAAGCTCAAGGGAGGATGCAATAGTTTCAAAGAGCTTCCCAGAAGCAGCGCTGGATTCCATACGGTCTCTAGCCACAGCACCTCTTCTGACACTGTCTTACAGAAGGCTGAGAATTATAACAAATACAAGTATAACTGCTCTACTTGAAGCTGGTGTGGGCTCCACACTTACCAGCTGGTCCCTAGCTTTCCTCCCCTCCTTTGAAAGTTCCTGAAACACAGGAAGTTTGCAAACTGGGTAGTGTAAAGGATGCTGGACCTCATGCCATGAAGAGCACACAAACTTTATGCAGCAGGTAGTTCTAGGTGGCCCCCCCACCTCCACCTCAAATGACTTTGTGCCAAGGGCCAGTTGTTTTTTCTTCACCCTGGGCGTCAGAGATGAGGAGGTGGGACCAGATGATTTTGCTGGCTCCTTACTGCGCTAACATTCCACAGAAATGCAAAGGACATAAAAATGACTGAAGATAGGTCAGCCAGTCTTGAGGGTCCGCTCTCTCCCCCAGTGCCACTTACCCCTCCGCCCACTCTGGTCTCCAAGCTTTAGAATATGCTCTCCACTTTTAAAGCACTGCCCTTAACACCATATTACTCCTCACAATAACATTTTTACCAGCCTGGTCATATTTTTGTCTTTCCTGCCCAATGACTCTATTTTCCAAGAAAACAACTCCTTCAAAATGCACTGCCCTCTGCCAAGCTGGGGAGTGCCACATTATCTGTGGTGGGCGCCGGCATTTAGGAGGAAATGATTTTCTTTCATCTGCCCAAGTAAATCTTTCCCCAACACTTGTAAAGCTGATTGCTGCCAATTTCCAGCTGGAGAAACACAGCCATTTAGAGGGGGAGACATTAGTAACAAGAAGATACCAACAACATTTAAAATCGGAGCTTTGCTTTTCCTTTTTTTGCTCCAGGTTGTGTATTTTTTTATTTTTTCAGTGTTTGTTAGCACTTCTGTTTGGAGGGAGGGACGTGCAATGGACGTGCGTGTTTAATATACACATACATAATGAAAATATGTTTAGATAATAGATATGTAATATACACACATATAACAATGTGTATATGCTTATGTACTTAATGTATGCATACGTATCAAATAGTATGCATATAACATGTATATGTTGCTTTTGTACTTGGAGAGAGAGAAGGAAAGAAATAGAAATAGAGCGAGAGAGAGAAAGAGAGAGAGAGAAATAAAGAGAGAAATGGAGCGAGCAAGAGAGAGAGTGAGAGAGAGATATAAAGGGGGGGGGGGAGAGAGAAAAGGAAAGTGGGGGGGGGAAAGAGAGAGCGCCCTCCTTTGAGCACTTGGCCCTTCATCGCTGTCCAGACATGAAAGGAAACAGCCGGCGTGTGCTAAGCTCCCATCCTGGCCTCTGTGCTAATTCTCCCTATCGTGTGTGCCAGGCGTTGCCACATTTACCTCCTGCAACTCAAGCATGGGAGAAGGGGAAAGAAGAAATAAAATAAAACACTTCCTCCAAAGAGCGTAGCCACGGGAATCGCAGGACTAAGAGCAAATAATGATTTCCTCCTCTGCTTTTTAAGTAAATACTGCTGCACAGTGAGCTATTGGGCAGGACAGGTGCAAAATAATAGACTCTTTTTCTGGTCTCCCCAGCCCCCACGGGGCCACGGCTAACTGCATCAGGTACTCAATTTTCTTTTGTTATTTAAAAATGTGTTTGTGGATTCCTGGGGGGTGGGGGAGGAGGGGTGAGTCCTGTACTGGAACCACCAAGAGGACGGCTTAATTTGTATTTTTGCTTTATTAATAGAAAGCTACCTGTCGGTCCCAGGATTTGTGTACCCGGGGAAGCTTTTAATGTGTCTGTCCAATGCAATGGGGCTTGGGGAAAAGGAAAAAAAAAACCACTCTAATCAGCAGACAGAGTCTTAGGGGGAGAGGCAGCACATTTGGTGGAAACAGACTGTCAGAGAGAGAATGGGGCTCCCCTTAGGATTCTGGGCAAGACCTGGGACCTCCCCAGGCCTCAGTTTCCTCTTCCATGAGAAGAGGAAGATAATGCACATCTTATCTATTGTAAAGCACTAGTGGTGAGGTTATTTTAACCTCGTGATAACCCTGAAATATCTGAGTGCCTCAAGAGAGTAAAAAGGCACAGTAATAAGAAAAATGTAAGGGGTTATTCTTAATAATGTTTTTATTCAATTGGGCATAATTAATCCTTTCTCATTCTCTATTCTGAAGCCGTTCATCACTTCAGATAAAGTCAGACACAATCACAGAAGCATCTGGCTGGAGAGGACCTGAGAGCCCATCTCATTCAGACCCTCACTTCCAGACTGAATAGCACCGTGCTGGAGTCAGGTCTTTGTATCATACTTTCCTCACAAGTATCTCTCATTATCAAAGGCAAAAAGTCTAGAGAAAACCTGAAGCCTCAAGCAAACATTTCTGAAAATACGTTATTATCCTTGTTAATTGCAAAATATATAGATCACCTCCCATTTGCCCACCCCTTGTCCTCCCACAAAGTAAGAGCTATTTGAACAATCTGTGGCCGGAAACAGGAGGGTGCTCCCTTATTCTGTGTCCAGGCTCTTCTCCTTGGGCTTTCCTGCAAAGCGGCAGGAGCAATCCTCAGGGGAGGCGAGCAAGGCAGATCTGTCAAGGATGGGAACTGCCTTTACATTTAAAACATTTGGAGATTTGAGGGTGAATGTGGGACTATTCTTTTCCTACGCTTTATATAGCTCTGGATCAATTAGCGGAAAGTTTGAGGGGCTAGAGAAATCTTTCCCTAGGTGTGAATTGAATGTGTTCTGATTTGCCTCTTGGAGCACTGTGCCCTCGGAAACCCCAGCTCTCCAGGGACCCCTCGCACTACCCCCATCACCACCGTTTACTAGCTGGGCAGGTCTCTTGGAATGAAAGAGTTGCTGAGACCCACTGGGCCCTAAGGCTTGGAGACTAAAATTTACGATGGAGCCAGGCTGGTGAGAGACAGTTCACCCAGCAGTTGGGACTCACCTGGTCCCTCAGATCATCTTCCCTTCTCTGGTTTTAGCCTTGGGCTGATGTTTGCTTCGCTTCTCAGAGGGATCTCTAGGGAAAGAGATCCTACACTACCCAGAAATCCAAAATCGTATTTGTCACTTGGTAAACTTTGCTCTGTTTTGTCTTCACCTCTGTCCTTCCTGGCTTCTATGTGAATAATATATTAATTCATTAGCATTCATTAAAAATTCTGTCCAATTTGGTTGAGCAAATTAGCAGAAACTATGGCTTTTAGTTCGGAGGCCAGGGACATTTTGATGAAAAAAAAAGGGAAGGGTTCAGGGACATGTCCACAGCTGACGGCACTACCTGTGGGGGTCAGGCCCAATGGGCACTGTGGTCAAGGACTCTAATCACCTGGGGGCAGCAACAGGACAGTGGGTGTTGATGGGGATGCCATCTATCTGTGTGGACACTGGCTATCTGGGTGATAAACACAGAAACCAGTCCATTGAAGACATATTTTGTCTTCTCACTGATTTGTGTGTGACTAGTTCTGACTTTTCCACTTTCCTGAAACTACTAGAGAACAGGATTTCAGTGTGTACAGACATTAAGAGCACCCACTTTGGTGTCAGAGAGCTGGATTTTAGTTGTGATTCTGTAATGTCCTAGTTATGTGACTCTTAGATGGTTATTTAATCACCAAACCATAGTTCTCTTATCTAAGAAATAGTATTAATGCTACTATCTCATAAGGCCATTCTGATGATGCCATGAACAGAAACTTGAAAAGTACTAGCACGTAAGTGGTTAGCAAAATTAGATATTGTCTTTGCTTAGACTGCTGTAACAGAATATCACTGGGTAGTTTAAACAACAGACATCTATTTCTCACAGTTCTGGAGGCTGGGAAGTCCAAGATCAGGGTACCTGCATGGTTGAGTGGTGAGTGATCTCCTCCTGGTTTCTTGCTGTGTCTTTACATGGGGGAGATCAGAGAGAGAGGAAGCAAGTGCTCTATTGTGTTTTCTTAGAAAAGCACAAATTCTTTTTGATAATAATAATTATTTCCAAAAGACCCCATCTCCAAATACTATCACACTGGTGGTTAGACATCAACATATCTGAAAGGACACAAACATTCAGTCCATAGCAGGTATTATTATTATCTATCTCCTTCCCCCTCCCCATCTAAAAGGCTCTCTGCCTTTAGATATTCTACTGAAGATGTATTTTAGAATGGTCCTCTCCATTTAGCCTGCTCCTCTAACGTCATTCTTAACATCATTTGTACTTCCAAGAGAAATGTTTAAAGAATGCCTCTAGCATCCAGAAAAAAAGTTAAATGTCCCCTTAAAAATATGGGCAAAGGACACAAATGCAGGTCACCAAACCCAGCTAATTTATTTATTTATTTATTGTAGAGGAGGTCTTGCCAAGTTGCCCAGGCTGGTCTCAAACCCCTGGACTCAGGCAATCCTCTCACCTCAGCCTCCCAAATTGCTGAGATTAGAGACTTCAGCCACCACACCCAGCTCTAATATCTTTATAAAAAAGAAACACAAGTGTTCAATAAACATACACACATAACACACACATATTCAGACTTGATAGCAATAAAAATGCAAATAAAAACTGAATTATATTCTTTATCTTCCAAAATGAAAAAGATTGAAGATACGATGAGGTGAGTGCTGTCAAGGGTATGGTGGGGCAAGATATTCATATGTTGTTAATGGGAGCATGAACTGATAGAATCTTTCTACAGAGCAATATATCAAAATGAATCAATAATCCACCATCTGTACTAAATAGACCTATTAATGGAACAAACAAGAAAACTCTCAAAAACTCAAATACAGATAAGAATTTAGCATATGATGAAGATGACATTTCTAATTAATGGAGTGAAGATGACGTATCAATGACTATAGTAGGGACAACTGGGGAACCATCTGATAAAATATGAAGTTGGACTCCAACCTCACTTCTCATGCCAAAATAAATTTCAGGTGGATCAAACACCCATGTGAAAAAGAAATCCACAAAAAGAAGCATGAGAAAACATGGGAGCAATCATTTATAATCTCAGAGTGAGCAGGGTCTTTCTACTAAGATGTCTTAATATTTGGTTCCATAAATATGTAATTTAGTAGGTGTTAAAAGACAATAAAAATATGATTGTGTGAAATACAGCCTCCATGTGTGATAAGATAACTGAGACTAGTATTTCTTTTTTTTTTTTTTTAGTTGGAGTTTCACTCTGTCACCCAGACTGGAGTTGCTCCTGGCCACTGCAGCCTCGACCTGCCGGGCTCCGGTGATCCTTCTGCCTCAGTCTTCCAAGTAGCTGGAACTACAGGCGCACGCTACCACGCCCGGCTAATTTTTTTTTGATTTATTGTAGAGATGAGGTTTTGCCAAGTTGCCTGGGCAGGTCTTGAACCCACGGGCTCAGGCAATCCACTCACCTTGGCCTCCCAAAGAGCTGGGATTACAGGCTGAGCCACCGAGCCTGGCCTGAGACTAGTATTTCTTTAGGCAGACTCATCTGCCAATTTTGGATTTACAGGTAAAGACGTTTCAATGATCTGCTTTGATTTCATCATGTGTTTTGAAATGCCTCCCACAGAGAAAGATGGCCAGAACATGGACAGATTATGGTGCAAAATCTGGATTAGACACTGGATGCAAATTCTTACCTTGTCCCTTTCCTGGATTTTCTGATGCTTAATATATGGGGAGCAGTGGGGAGAAGAAGTAATCAGGGAGAAAATGTCTAACAATTTTTCTTAATGTTTTTCACAGTTCCTTATCTGAAACCACTGGGTTTTAAAGTTTGTTTGGAAGGGCAATACCATAAATATATGGTGTGTTATAAAACACCTCCAATAGCATCAGCAACCAGTAATCAAAAATATTATTATTTATGTGGCATACAAATGAATATTCACAGCAGTGAAATAGATACAACCTCACATCAGTTCAGGTAAAGTTTTACATGAAATGAGTTTTAGCAATGAATTTGTAATAGTTGCATAACAATGATCAGAGAATGAGGGCTCATATGTAAAGAGTAACTAAATCAATAAAGAAAAAAACAATCTATTAGAAAACGGCAATGATATAAACGGTTCACAGAAAAGGAAATACAAATGGCTCTTGGATGAGTGAAAAGGTTACCAACATCATTACTAATAAGCTGAATGCAAGAAGAAGTTACAAGTTACCATTTTCGTATACCAGATGGACAAACATTTGAAAGTTTGATAAGATGTTGGTGCTGAGAGTGTAATGAAATGCGTACTCTTATATGCAGCAGGTAGGCACATATTATAGTGCAACTTCTAGATAGCTATTTAACAAGATCAATAAAAATTAAATTAAATATTATTCCACATCTAGACATTTATTTTATACTGGAGGATGCCAAAAATATACAAATTTGAAGAGACGTTATCTATGTATTTTATCTTGTTGTAATCAGAAGTGTCTAGACACTGATGGTAACCACTTTGAGTACCTCTTGTAATTGCAGAAGTCATACATGACTTGTATTCATCTTTTATTGGTATATATTGAGTATTATAATTTTAATACAGTTTTTCCTTTCTTAAAATGTGTAAACATTTTTGGGCCCCCTCTGTATATACCCAATGAGAAGTTAAATACATTATGTTATAATATACACATAACAATATACAGTATAATATTATGCAACACCTAAGAAGAATGTGACACAGTTTTATGTGCTGACACAAAATAATACCCAAGGAATACTGTTAGGAAAACAAACAATTTTAAAAAAGATGGAAAAATTAGGTTTATTAAAGTACAACTTATGGGAAGAGAAGTAAAAATTTGATGAAATTACCATTTTCATAGGTCAAAATGCTAATGTATATTAGACAAGGTAACAGTGGTTGTCCCTAGCCAGAGAAATGGAATGGCTGGGATACAAAAATGTGAGAGACTTTTCAGTACATGCATGCAACACACACACACACACACAGACACACACACACACACATTCCTTTGTGCTTTGACTTAGGTGTTATTAGTAAGAAAATGATATAATTTATTTACATCATAATAGAGGGACATTCCAAACATTCAACAAAAGTGAATTGGTTAAATAAACTATGATATTTCGTGATGGAATATCATGCAACCATCAGAAATCAAGTTATACCACACATGCAAAATGGTTTACGATAAGTTGATAAATTTAAAACATAGACTAGAAAATAGAATGTTTCCATATTTGTAAAAAAGTAAAAAATTATATATAATTATATAAGTAAACATACCTAGAAAAAGACAAGAAGTGTCTATACTAAGATATTATTTTTATGATTATTTACTGAGCTCTTACCAGCATGTGAGGAATTCTTCAAGATGCAAAGCATAGACAGGTGAACAAAATAGTTACAATTCATGGAGCATAATTTAGTGGAAGACATGCAAAATGAAGAAATAAAAAAATAAAATGATATGAGAAAGAGTGGTAAGAATTACTGTAGACTGGGTAGTCAGAGAAGCTTCATTGAAAAGGTAAGATTTAAGCCAAGACCTGAAAGACAGTAAGAAGCCAGTCATGTGGAAAGAGATTGATGAACATTCCAGGCAGATGGAGCAGTGCCTGCAAAGGTGGGAAAAGTATGATGTATTCATGGAAGTGAGAAAAATGTAGTTGAAGGCAGAGCAATGAAGAGGGGGAGAGAACAGCACAAACAAAGATAGGAAAGGGAAGCCAGACACAGATCTTACAGAACAAGAAATTAAGGTTTTATTATAAATGCAGTGTTTTTGAGAGTTCCACTGTCATTATAACTGCCTCTCCTTTGAAGGTAACATACTTTTTCCTCTGGCTGCTTTTCAGATCTTCTCACCATCTGATGTCCTAAAATTCACTGTGATGTATCTCAGAGCAAATCTCTTTTTGTGTATATTATTTGGATTTGTAAAAACTTTTCAATCTCTTTAAACGGTTCTGAAAAATTCTCAGTCATTCTTTCTTCAAATATTACCTCCGCCACATTCCATGTCGCCTCTCCATCTGAAACTTGAATTAAACAGATATCAGATCTCATTCTAGTCTCTTAGTCTCTTTCATGTTTTTATTTTTTGTTCTCTCTGTGCTACTTTCTGGGTAATGTCTATTTGAGTTATCTTCTAGATTACTAATTTTTTAACTAGCATGTCTGCTATTAAACCTATTAACTGAGTATATTGCTGTATTTTTCATCTTCAGAAATTCTGTTTGCTTCTGTTTCAAATATTCTAGGCTGCTTTTTAGACTTTACTGTTTCATGAAGATACTTTTAAGTTTATCTTTTTAAATCTAAATAAATAAATATCATGTATTATAAAATTCTTCTGTTAATGTAATAAAAAGTTTTGGTGGATTTGTTTTTGCTGCCTGTTGTTTATGCTGATTCTTCCTCATGATGCTTTTTGCTTTGTATCTTGGTATTTTCTACTGTGTTCTATTCATTGCCTTTGTAAAATTATTTCTGAGACTTCTTTGAAGCCTAGGGTAATTTCCCACAAAGAGAATGTATGAGTTTTTTGTTTTGTTTTGTTTATGCCTATGTGTACTCCCAGAGTTTGGCCACAGCAAACCAAATTGCAAGATTTTTATGTGTCTTTTAGTTCATGAGAATTCAGTCCACAAATTTATCAGGGGACCATATTGTACTTACAACTTCTAGAGGAGAGATTATTTTTTCCTCCCCCAATTGGCTCAGGGCTAAAGAAATCCTCTTAAATCCTTAGGATGAAGTAACTGCCCTTGCCCTTTGGTGTCCAAGCTTTTTGAGGGGAGGTATTCTATTTTATGCCCCATGATGGGAAGGTTTAGGGATCTGATTCTTGTTTTTATTGTTTCATAATGCTGTAATAAACTTAACAAGTTCAGCAATTACTATTGGATCAAAATACTTGACTTCTATGTTCTTAATTTACCATAGATATTGACATAGTAATTTCTTACTGTAGGATCAGCCCTTTGATGCTTTTAAGAATCTTTTAAAAAGTTTTTCATCATTTTTAGTTGTTTTCAACATGAGAATTGTCCAAACAGCCTAGCCTGCCTTAGCCCAAGAAAGAAGATTCTATACTAAGTGCAACTAAAAACTACTAAGAGTATTAAGACAGAAGAATGACTTGATCCAATTTATTTGTAAAGAAATCACTATATGATATGCAGAATGGAGTGGAGGAAGCAAGAGTGAGATCAGTAAGCTTTATGGAAGACTACTATGAAATCTAGGTGAGAAGGTGGTTTGAGCAGTGAAGAGGGGGATAAATAAATAGGTTGAAATATATTTCGTAGGTTAGAATAGAAAGGACTTGGAAATAAATGGATATTGGTGAAGGAGATAGAGTCATTCAGGATGACTCCCAGTTTCTGCCTTAAAAAACTATGTGGATGTTGGTGCCATATGATATGAAGACAGAGAAGATGGTGCAAGTAAGTATGATCCAGGGTCGTGTGTGTGTGTAGAATTAAAAGTTCCCTTATAAGCTTGTAGTGCTTGAGATTTATATGAGACATCCAAGGATCACCATTAATAGTGATTATCTGTGGGTGGCAGGATTAGAAGGAGCTTCGCCCCCCGACACACACTTTTGCTACACTAAGTATGCATTTTATTTGTTTTTAAAGAAAAAAATGTTATTTTAAAATAAGAACATCCCCTGTATACCACAAAAAACCACAATTCATTTTGAAAACTTGAAACTAACCACATCCATATTAACATTCCTTTCTAGGCCGGGATCGGTGGCTC
>CAUYQG010041589.1:0-10183 GCA_963574415.1 Tarsius wallacei | reverse complement strand
CTCCGGCGATCCTTCCGCCTCAGCCTTCCAAGTAGCTGGAAGTACAGGCGCGCGCTACCACGCCCAGCTGATTTTTTGATTTATTGTAGAGATGAGGTCTCGCTTGCCCAGGCGGGTCTCGAACCCGCGGGCTCAGGCAATCCACTCACCTCGGCCTCCCAAGGCGCGGGATGACAGGCTGAGCCACCGAGCCCGGCTCTTCCAAATACTTTTAACCTGCAGCCATGTTTAAGACCCAATAACCTCATTTACATAGACTTTGATGTGAATGGTGCTCCCTGTGGTTGTGCTGGGTATGACCCCAGGTATATGGCATAGCCCTGGTGGGGGTGAAGAAGGGAAGAATTGGCCGAGAACAACGGGGGGAGGGCATGCCTTCCAGAAGAAAGACAAAAAAAAAATTCAAAAGAAAAGCCAGACACTGGGCCTCAAACCAGCTTCCTGTGACTAGGGTTGCCTGTAGACAGTTAAAAATTAAGACATGGTGTGATTGGGGGTGCCTGAACTGTTAACATGACCCAAGTTTCTCTTCTTTTAGTCTGCACTAGCTCCTAATCTTCACTTCTTGGGTAGTTCCTAAGATATGTGTTTTATGTAACGAAAATAGCAACCAACAGACACTCAAGAATCACTTTAGAGTTTACAAAGCAGTTTTCCAAAATCCATTATCCTCACTGGGTTGATCAACTCGTAAAATCTCTGCCCTCGGTCTGCAGGGTTCACTTTCCTTTCCCTCTCAGACCCAGATCCCATTTGAACTGAAGGATTGGTTTTTCATGAGTTTTTGCACAGAGGTTTTCCAGCCAGGGTGCCTGCTGTGATTTTTTTTTCTTCTTTGAATATTTAATTCCTCTGGAAAGGCTTGGAGGACGAGTTTAAGGATGAAATCAGCATTTGTGATGGGGCTCATCCTTGTCAAACTTCCTCCTCAAGGTGGGGCCACCGGTCAAATGGCCCACCAAAGGCCCAGTGTCAGGCACATGGAGACACTCAGCTCTACCTTGTGGAAGAAACGCAGAGATGAATGATGTGTTGGCAAACCACACTGGAGGCCACCCACCAGAAGGAAGGTTCTGGGTGCTGAGAGGGAGAGATGACCATGGAGAAGAATGAGACATTCCATGCTTTAGTGACTTTAAATTTGGCAGAAGTACCTGCACAATGACCACTTGTGTACCTAAATCTGAATTGTACCCCACATCTTTAAAATCAAAAATTAAAATAAAAAAATTTGGCAGAAGTTTCTTCTGGCCTCAGCCCACCCTCAGCCTTGTCAAGGGCAATCATCGAAAGGGCCTCCACAAAGAGTCCTGATGAGCCAACCTGCTGGCAGGGCTCAGTCTTGGTCTCCCATGGCCTCACAATCACTTGCAGTCACCAGGTCTCTGACCCACACGCAGCAGAGCAGAGCAGTCAACAGCCAGCCTCTTATAGCCAAAGGAATTGCTTCCCTACTGGCTGAACGATTTTTGCGCCCGTCTTTGGAGTTGTCACACCTCTGTCTCCTGGATCTGTCAAGTGGAATTAATAATCCCAGCCTCTTACTGTTTCTGTGAGGCTCAGTCAGTGTTGAGCACAGGCCTGGAGCACGGGTAGCAGCTCCATAAACGGTGGACGTGGAGCTATCTCAGACTCCAGTCTAACCCTGATTTCACTGCTTCCACTGGTGAAAACCTGCAGAGAGCCAGGTCACCACCCTGTTCCCCAGGCCTGACACGATGGGCTCTCTATGACAGGGCCACGATGCGCGCTTTGTGGATTGGGAGATGACCGACATTTTGGCAGAATACGTTCGAACTGTGAGGCTCCGGTTCAGTCTTTTTCGCCAAGGACACAGAACGGTGGTTAAGAAAGTTGGTTCTGGAGTGAAAACGGGCTCAGGTTCTCGCTCTGCCACTTGCAAGCCTTGGACAAGGTTCTTGCCATCCCTAAAGTCTCAGTGTCCAGCGAGATGGAATTAGCGCTGCTACTCACGGGAAGCGCTCCTACTTTAGTGGGAAAACCAAAGGCCACAATGCCTGGAACATGCGCAGCACCTGAGAGGCAACAACTGATGGCGCGAGGCAGGCCTGTTTGCATCTCCCTCCCCGGGAGCCAGGCCTAGAGACTCCGTCTTAGCCATGGCTTCCCAAGGCAGCTTTGGCCCACCTCAGCTCTGCTCAACACCAAGGGCCCCCGGAAGCCCCATTTTCCAGGAGTTTCCATTCCAAAGTATTCCCACTGGGTAGACATTCCTTATCTCCAAAAAGAGTGCTTGCTCCCTAGGGGAACAGCCATTCACGGAGTCATTCCAATGTGCGGTCACTTGTCTTAGTGTGCCCCTTCAAGTCACTTCTCTTCGTCTTCTATTGCTCCTGAGGCAAATCGTGTTCCAATTCACTCGTGCTATTTAAAACAGATGCTTTCTCCCCAGCGTGCCACCCCACAGCCTGCCAGACCGCTCCACCCAAAACACAGGGCTTGGGAGGGGTCACCCACACAAGCTGGGAACTCCTAAACCTAATAATAGCTCACACCCTGCGGGATGAACTATTTCGAATTGATTCATGGTCCCAAGCCCCACCCACACTGACTTGACATCACTGTTTCCATAACAAATAGTAACCTTCAAACGGAGTAAAGCAGGAGCTGAAAGTCCCACAAGATGCAGCCAAACGAGATAAACATGTTCCTTAGACAATGGGCACAATACTCTGGTCCCGCCGCAAGTCTGTGTATTTATGTTCCAGACGACTTCCATATCTAACCTGTGGCTCCTTCACTAATAAGGAATGAGAAAAACTCACCACTATGAAAACTTGGCAACACACCACAACATCACATATCCTATGGGAGTACGTATGTATACATACATAAATGTGACTCTCACCTTAAAGTCAAGACGTATTAATGCAGTCCTGCATCTGGAGTGTGTGTTCATCCTCAACATTTCAAAGCGAATCTTTGGACTTGAGTTCTCTACGGAATTTACAATGGATGCTAGAGTCTAGCTTTCGTTGGTTCTCCATAGCCCTCACTTGGCACCCAGGATGGACTTCTCTGCGTGGCTGCCTACGTGTGTGCGTTAAGGCGTTGAATACAAGCTCCTTAAATTCAGCGATCCTGTGTTATAACAAGTACCTTGATTTCCCAGAAGCCATTGCAGGGTCTTACATGTAGTAGGTGCTTATGTTTACTGATGAACATTCGAATACATTCCATTTTAATACCCAAGAGAAGGGAATCCACAGGATAGGTTGTATGTGAACGCATTTAAGGACATTTTGTCCTTGGAAATCCTTCAAAGACATTAACTCATCCTTGTCCTCATGTCTCAGAGTGTGGCCCACTGACCAGAAGCAGGAAGAAATGCAGAATTTTGACCTTTACCCCAGATCTTCTGAGTCAGGGCCTGCATTTCAACAGGTCATTCGTGTGCACATTAACTTGAGAAGCTTTGGGTGGTCTACACCATCACGTGGTGGCTGAGAGCAGTGTTCAAAGAAGGTACGGGGAGCAGTGTGTGTGTGTGTGTGTGATGAGAGAGAGAGAGAGAACGCAAGAGAGAAAGCCCTGCAGGTGCTTCGTGTGTGCTGTCTCACTGAATCCTCATAAAGAGCCTAAGAGATAGGCACTGTTAGTATTCCGTTCTCCTAGCTAGCAAGTCGTGGAGATAGAATCAGACCTACAGAGCATATGCTCGCAAACCGTTACATTCTGTATACCAGAACCTCTGGAGCTTAGTGGAGTTTGCTGTCTCTGTAAGATCTTGAAAGAATTCTGGCTTCAGATGTGGCTTCATACATGGGTCATCTTACACACAGTCAGGACTTAGGGCAACGTTTATTCCTTATCCTCAAAAAAATTTACCGAAGTGATACATGGTTACTATAGAACAACTAGAAAATGCAGATAAGCAAAAACAGATTAAAATCCACCCTATAAGGTCAAGATAGTTAAAATTTTAATTCATATTCTTCCTAATATCATTCTATAAATATATACACTAGCATCTGTATGCATATGTGTATCTTCATGCACACTTTTAACAAAAAGGTATCATGATTTCCACACTATTTTGTGAGTTTATTTTAAAATACACATTCTAGAACTTTAGATTTTTCTGGCCCTCACTTTCTCCTCTTCTCTGAACCTGTTTTAATTCCCCTCAGCTCAAAGCCCACCTTCTCCAAGAAGCCTTCCCTGGCCACTCAGCCCATGGGTGTCTGGCATTGCTGGCCACCTCCGCCTGTGTGTCAGTGTGACCCTCATTCCCTGGCCACGTCCACTCAGAACAAGGTTGGAACAGTGTTTACAGGACACTGGCCTCGACCTCCAGCTCCTACTTAGGGAAATGTTGCAGCCACAGAAAGTTCCTTCCTCTGGGTTCAAGAGCTCTTTGGGGAGGCTCGCGCACGTGGACCCTGTCTGTCCTCTGTCCTGACCTGGTGTCCCTGCCTCCCCCCACTGGGCTGCTTGCTCCCTGTGCGCTACACTTACCTGACCACTGTGTCACCCTCTTCTGTCCTGGCCACAACTGAATGCTCTGCGGCTGACCGGGTTGAACCAGGATGGGCAAATGAAGCTGGCAATACCGTATGCTACTGTTTGGGATCCGTCTCAGCAGCAATTTCATGAGGTCTGCACTCCACTTCTTCTCTTGCTTTGGGACGTGACCACTCCTTGGCTTAGCCCCAACAACTGTTGGTCACCTGGAGCCAAGCCTCTTTCCTCACCTGCCTTAAAGGTCCCTAGGGCACGAAGCCCAGCCAGCTCTCTTCTTGGCTTCCATCAAGCTTTTGGAAGGCCAAGTCTTTCATGGACCTTCCTTTCAGTTCTTACCACCTTCTCCTTTAGAAACGGGCCAAGTGCCCTTGGATAGGCTGGGCCAGAAGGCAATCTGAGTAACTGGCTCTTGGAGGAGCTAAGAGTGAACTGCTTTCTTGACCACTCACCTGTGTCTCTGGCCTCGCTTGGCCACCACATCTGTATCTGGTCACTGCCTGGGAGGTCAGGGGTGCCAGTGCTTTCCTGCTGCTTGGGGGATGGTCTTAGACCTAAGTACCGCCTCTTGTGAGCTGCTGACCCGGGCCTCATTCATGTCCAAACATCCCGAATTTCTCGGTGGGTGTAGGCTTGCACCCTTGCTGTGGGACCCTTGATGAAATGAGCATTCTCTCCCCACCAGCTTCCTGGGGAGCACACGTAGCTACTGCGTTCAGCCTGGTTTTGGATTCTGGCTCCAACACTTGCGGGTTTGAGTCCATTTCTTTGGCTTCTCCAGGTTTTCTTTTTCCCATTTGTTCAAAGGGGATAGTGCATGCCTAATTCCTTGGGCCATTTTGAGGCTCAAGTAGAACGACTCATGAGAGATGCTCAGAACAGTGCCTGGTGCACAGAAAGCAATGAATAAAATCTAGCTGCTGCTGTGAATGGTCACTGTGATAAGTTCCGCGAAGGCGCCCATAGCAGCTCTCTCCTCTCTGTACTTTGTGCCTGAACACCTACTTTCCAAGTGAGTGATGAACAGGACCTCTAGGGAAAGAGAGGCGGTGATCCCTGTGCTAATCACAGAGGAAGAAGACTGTAGTCGCAGGAGGGCGAGTGAGTGTCTGGAGTGGAGGAGTCTGTGTCGGGGGAGGCTGTGCCCCAGTATCTCAGCGCCCGGTCCCAACCATGCACACCAAGCCCCTCATGCCAGGGTGCACTCGCCACCAGCAGGCTCACACACTCAAGCACCTGCAGGATGCTTCCGGACGCTTTGGGCTGAGGCAGTGTGAGTCTCGAAACCTCAGAAAAAAGTGTCCTTACTCAGTAAAGGAGGCTTTCTAAGGCCCACAAACCTGGGAACAAACCGCAGAGCATTATACATGTCGGGATCTAACAACTTCAAAAGCAAATTATTCAGTTCCAAATACATACAAAGACTCCGGATTGATTTGTCATTTCTGAGATAGATGAAAGGCCAAGGAACACAGGGGGCTGACTCTGCAGGGAAAAACACTCCGTGCTGTCAGCGCTTGGCGAGGCCTCACTGCTGGGAGGACTTTGGGGACACTGTGACGCATATGTTACTGCTCAGGGCTCCTTAGCACTTTTGAGCTCTCTCCACTGGAATTTGCCCAGAAATGGCCCCCTGGGCAGTTCCGTTTCATCTCAGTTACCCTTTCTATGCACCACCATGGTTTCATAGTTTCATAGTACCACGTATTAACTTTATATTTAGCTCTATTTTCATGGAAAAGATGTGTATAACCAACCCCCTCAGCGAACGAGTAATACAGAAATGGAAGAACACAAGCAGACGTGGGGTGGTCGTGATGCATGTGGCAGGTCGCGGGCTGGGCCGGTGGGTAGCCCTCTCATCAACAGCTCAGGACACCTCAGGGAGCATTTTCCCAAAAGGCACAAGACTCTTGAAACTCCTGCCACTTGGGGATGCATTATAGCAAGCCTGGCTCCATAATTTGCACCTAAGCGCTAAATAAAAATGTGGGGCTCCTTGTTCAAAAATTATTAAGAGCTTGAAGATGGTGACGGGAGACCACTACACCGAGTGCAGGGCTTTTCTAAGCGTGGGACAGCACAGGTCTCAGGACCATGTAGTCAGCCTTGCGCTTTAAGTCACAATGTCAAATTCAAGAAGTGACAATTCCTGTAGTTCTCGAAAACAAAATTAAGCCTCCAAAAAATTAGAGTGCTTTCTCCCCCAGTCCTGGGAGGTTGTACAAATCCTGGGCTTGTGTGGTGCTAGACAGTAGGGGGGGGACGAGGGGGTCATGGCCGTGGGCCCTGGTGGCCACCTCCTTTACTGCGGCACCTTTGGCTGAACCCAGTCCTCACCGTCTGTCTTGCAGGCACACCCCAGAGGTTCAGAGAGGCCCTCACATATCTCCCCGACTGACTACAGGCATGGCATCCTCTGGCCACCAAATACCAGTCTCTCCATGTTCCTCGGCCTTCTGCCCTTCTCCCCAAGTCTGGGAGAAGTTGAAACCCTCTCTCAGGGTGCTCCACTCAAGGCATGTCTCTTCCCCCTTCCTTCTATGATGTTTCCATATCAAGCCCCTACAGAGGGTCTTCAGGAAGACACTGCTGCCCTCTTTTCTGAGGAGGGGAAGGGGACAGCAGATGCCCACCTCAGTAGGGCAGAGTTTTTTCTATTCTCGCCCCTGTTGGCTTCACCAAGGTTGTGGTGAGACCTGCGTTTCGTATCTTCGAAGTCTTCCAGTTCTTTTCACCCTTTGCAACCCACAGAGGACTGGGAAAGCATGGCAGGAGGTGAGCAGCGGGGAGGAGGTCATTGACACAGCATGGTTCTCATTGCTGTGACATTAATTTCCTTGTCTGTGCAGTGAGTAGCAGCCCTTGCTACCCAGGATGCTTGGGACAAGGAAATCTGATTAAGAACAAAGGGGGCTGGCAAACTGCCTATACTAGAAAAGGAAACCAAGGAGGCAAGGAAAGGTGAGTATATTAGTCAGCATAGGCTAGGTTTTGCTGCAATAACAAGCCCTTCACCACTGTTAACTCTCTCTCCTCCTTTCTCTCCCTCTCATCTTCTAACCATGGAGCAACTCCAAGCCAAAGGAAACCAGAGGGTTTATTCAGTTTTGGGAAACTATCTCAAGGAGTTCATGACATACAGTTGAGTGGAAATCAGGCAATAGACTAGCACAGCTGGGTTCATGTATACAGCATGTCCACTTCCATCAGAAATGTTTGGAAGGGCATTTACCAAAATGCTATTGGTGGTTTTCCCTAGGTGGTAGGATTTCAGGTGATTATTACCTTATTCCTTGTACCTTTATGACTTGTTTTACTTTTTTTTTTTTTTACAGTATGTCTTTTTTGCAAAACCTTACAGCTTGAAAATGAAAAACACAATCATCCAGGTGGTGTCTGGACTAGGCCACAGGACACAGATGTGAGTGCAAAATGCAAGTGTTAGAAATAGCTGTCATCAGTATAAGCTGGTCTGGCCACTTCAAGCATCATTTGGCAACACCAAGCAAAACTGAAAATCCACATTGCTGTGACCAGACATTTCTACTTCTTGTTATGTTCCCTAGAGAAGCTCTCATTCATGGGCGCAAGGAGGTATGTGAAAGGATGTTAACTTTGAATATGATAGTGAAAAACTGGAAACAACCCGAATGTCCATCAACAGGGACATGGATAGTAAAACGTGAGATTTCATATGATGGACTATTACAAAATGTGTGTATGTGCGTGTGTATGTACATATATTTATTTATCTCACTGTGGCAAATTGTAGCATATCATTCAGAATAAAAAATCAAGTTTAGGTGTTCTTCATGTATATTAAACAATACAGACCATGGTGTATGTGTGTGTGTTGTGTGTATATGTGTGTGTGTGTATGTGTGTGTGTGTGTGTGTAAAAGCACAAAAAGGACTCATGGAAGCACCCACATTCATGGTAGCAGGGACCCAAAGCATGTGGGCAGGGGCACGTGTGTGATGCAAACAAGACTGCAGAGGAGGGTGGGCATTGGGTGAGCTCTCCAACTATGACTGTAACCTTTTATTTAATTTATTAAAAAGAGAATCTGAAGCAGAGGTGACAAAATTTTAACAATTGTGAATCCTGGGTGGTGGGAGCTGGGATGTTTATCTTTTTTTCCTGTTCTGTATTTCAAGCTTTTCTTTAAAAGGAAGAGGACAGGGAAGAACAGGCAAAATACATGCAGTGCCTGCATACTATCATATAACCACAAACCTCCTGGCTCCAGAAGAAAAAAACGATGACAAGGGTGTGGGAGAAGTGACTTAAACAAACAAACAAACAAACACTGGTTGAAGAATGTAGGAGTAAAAAGTTGCCTGCACAAGAAGAGGAAACCTAGGAGATAAGGAAAGGGGAGTATAGTAGCCAGGGTAGGCTAGGTTTTGCCGCAATAACAAACAACCCCTCGCTCTCAGTGTCTTAACATAATAAAAATGTACCTTTTCATGCATGCAAAGTCCACTACAATCCGGGTGACGCTCCAGGCCACTGTTCTCCAGGTGGTGTGATTCAGAGGGTGTTCATTCTGTGACTCCACCATCTCCATGTAAGCTCTCCATGTTAGCTGCATAGGAACCACACAGGGTTAGCACTGCCTCAGCCCAGAAGCAATGCATGGTATTTCTACTCACATTACTGCTCAACTCCAAGGGGTCTTAGAATAGGAAACTATTGCACGCCCAGGAAGGAGGAGTGGTGAAAGTAAGCACCAGTCACACCTTCTGCAGGGAGGAATCCAAGGCCACTTAGTAATAAATGAATTACGTGTTCTCATCAGCCTAGGCTGCCAGGCTTTGAGACACTCACCCCGTGTTCAATTCTGAGAAGCTCGACCTTGGCTTCCTTGTTCTGAGCTGGTTTTTCTCACTCCTAAGGTGAATAACTATTCCTACATTTGACGTGGAGTTGAACATTCAAGGAAATTTAATGAATAGATATCAGCTGAGCCCTTACTGAGAAACACAGTAGAGACACACCAGGGAACTTACGTGTGCTTTGATGTGACAATCACTTACACACCAGGTGATGGCTTTGTTTGCTTCAAAACTCCCGTAAACCAGAAAGAACATCTGTTGACATTTGGACCTACGATGAGATTGGATCAGTCGTAATTCCCACAGCTCAGAGACCCTGTGCTCAACCAAACAAAGAGCACTTCTTGGGTTCTGGAATGACACACACATTCATTGCTGCAGAGTGGTTAAGAACCGGGACTTGGGAGCCAGACTGCCTGGATCCCAGTCTTGGCTCTGCCATTTGCTAGCTTAGTGACTTTAGGCACTATCTCTAAATAGTATAGTAATATATCTACTGCAAAGTGTTGTTTGGGGGTTAAATGAGTTCATACGTATCGTTTAGAACAGGGCTGACATGCCAGACACACTCAGCGTTGCTGTGACAATGATGACAACAGACGCCAGCACGTATCTCATTTCTGGGCAGCACTTGCAAGAGAAGAGAATTGAAGATGACTGCAGCATTTTTTTCCCCCCGAGTTGGAGTCTCACTCTGTCACCCAGATTGGAGTGCAGCGGCCGCTCCCGGCCACCGCAGCCTCGACCTGCTGGGCTCCGGCGATCCTTCCGCCTCAGCCTTCCAAGGAGCTGGAACTACAGGCGCGTGCTACCACGCCCTGCTAATTTTTTGATTTTTTGTAGAGATGAGGTCTCACCA
>CAUYQG010041586.1:0-19922 GCA_963574415.1 Tarsius wallacei | reverse complement strand
ACAACAGATGCTGGTGAGGATGCAGAGAAAAAGGAACCTTTCTACACTGCTGGTAGGAATGCAAACTATGCAACCTCTTTGGAAGACAGTATGGTAATTTCTGAAAGAACTAGAAATTGACCTTCCATATGACCCAGCAATCCCCCATTGGGAATATACCTGGAGGAACTCAAGTCATTCTACCAAAGATACCTGCACATGCATGTTTGTTGCAGCTCTATTCACAATAGCAAAAATATGTAATCAACATGCTGCCCATCGAAGCTGGACTGGATTTTAAAAATGTGGTTCATATACACAATGGAATATTATGCAGCCATAAAGAAGGACAAACCTATGGACTTCACAGCAACTTACATGGATTTAGAGTACTATCATACTCAGTGATCTATCACAGAAACAAAGAACAGAGTACCATATGTTCTCACTCTAAGCAGACCTTGAACAATTATCATAATACTATTAGAAAGAATTGACAGTAGTGGGAAACTGTCAGGGGAGTGTGATTGGGACTGGCAGTTGAGGGAAACTGCCAGAGGAGGGAGGGGCACACCTCATCAACAAAGGTAACTGCATAATCAACATTTGTATACCTAAGCCTGAATTGTACCCCACATCTTTAAAATTTAAAAAGTGCTCATTTGAAGTTCATGTATATAATATTACATCTCTACAGCAATCACAACAATTGCTTAGAACTTAGACCAAGAAAATATTTTTTAGAGAGGAGAGTAACGTATTAATGACATTGGTTAGACTTACTGACTCATAGGTATATTAAAAAGCAGACTGACATTTAGTTAGATTTGTTATTGTTTAAGTTCCCTATGGATTTGCCCACCTTGTGGCTTACACTGGGGTAGACTGCCCCCGTTACCCTGCAATTAGTAGGTATGCCGCTGGAAACTTCATTGGACAAGTACTGTGGCAGAGGCTGGTGAGAAGGCAGTGAGACAGAAGTCTGGGATAGACATGAGGAATGACAGAAAGGCCACTGGAGAGGAGCTGAGCTAGAGCAGTCAAGTGGAAAAGAACTTATTTTAGGCTGTTGGTCTTTGTAACGACGACCAAGCGTAATCCCTGTCTGGGCTAGCCACTGCCTATTAAAATTTCTGCCACAATCTGTCTTTCTCAGACCCATTCTTCTGCAGCTGGCATTGCTGATTGCTTCTGAATCTCTCCTGAACTGAGCTATCAACTCGCTGATTGCCCTTCAACCTACCACTGACCTCCCAGATCTTCCTGTCTGTGTCTGACCCTTACAATGAATGGGCCATGTCCTCAGTAGAGTTTGACAGTAAAAAAAAAAAAAAACACCTTATTATTCCTACAAATTGTAAGTGAAAGAGATTCTAGAATTCCCTGATATTTAGCATCTTTTAGAATTTACTGTTTTTCGAAGTCAGGGTTTGGCCCCCGCATCTGTCCTAAATGTCCTTTATCCTGAGATAACTATTCTTATTTCCCTTTTAGTTCATCATTCTAAAATTGATTCAACCTTTTCTAAATTTGATTCTTCCTTCACACTGAAGATGCATATATTTTAATTTTTTTTTATATCTGAATGTTCTGGAAAAAGTCCAGCAATAATAACAAAAAATCCAGAATTATAATAATATTATTAGGCCAGAAGTTACAAATTAATGGCCTTCAGTTCAAATTCATACCAGAGGAAGTATTTAAGTGTCTTAAATATTTTTTAACCAATGCTAATATTTCAAAACTCTTACACAAAAATCAGGCTTTTTCTGTTTTTCGTAAAAATATTCATTAATATTGAGTATACATTTCCACAAGACAGAAGTCAATTGGTGCTAAGTGGTGGTCACTACCTTTAGATAGGGTCCCTCTAAATGTGATTCTTGTTTTCCTTGATTACTGTTTTGTGATACCTACCTGAACATGGTAGACATTTGAATTTGTAACTTACGATTCTGAATTTAGAGACTTCATGCTCATCAACAGCTACATTAGCTGAAACTACTTTCTTCAGAATAAGCCATCAGAATGCTGATGGTCTACGACTCCAAAGACCACTTAATATATTTGGATCGGGACAATATGTCTTTCTTGTGGTCTTTTCAGTTCTCAGCACACTGTGTAAGAACAGGATCAGTTTTGCTTGGCTTTAGGGAAGAATTTGAATGCAAAGGCAGAAGGGGTGCCTCTTGCCAATGATAAAGGTAAAGAGTATGTTCTAATTTCCTAAAAGTCAACTATTATTCGATGTGGCCACAGTCTGCACTCGTCCAGTCTATGACGGCATAGTACCTGGAGTTGAGCTGAAAATGTTTGCTTGTGTTCCTTCCCAAGGTCCTCTCCAGCTCAGCTTCTCATCTATGTCAGAACACCCAGTAATTTAAACCACTCATGCATGTTCTTTCCAAAGTGAAAAACCGTCTGCATAGTCATAAGTTGACCAGACTCTTTGCATAGCCTGCAGACCTAACTAAACAGACTACTCAGCTTCTCCCGCTGAAATAGCTACTGTTTTGATTAGTTCACAGAAGTTAGATTTTTCTCAAGAATGAAAGATATGTACTTGCTTTATATTTGCATAACTAAAAAGTCGATTGTGTTTGTTTTCCAGAGCAAAACAACTTAAAAAAAATTTTTTTTTTATTATAATGATGTGGAGTATTCAGGTTTAGGTATACAAACATTGATTATGCAGGAACCCAAGTTGATGAGGGGTGCCCCTCCCTCCCTTAGCAGTTTCCCTCAACTGCCGATCCCACCCCCACTCCCCTGACAGTTTTCCTCTACTGTCAAGCCCTTTCTTATGGTATTATGATAATTGTTCAAGGTCCACTTGGAGTGAGAACATATGGTACTCTGTTCTTTGTTTCTGTGATAGATCACTGAGTATGATCAACTCCAAATCCATCCAAGTTGCTGCAAAGTCCATATGATTGCCTTCCTTTATAGCTGCATAATATTCCATTGTGCATATGTACCACTTTTTTTTTTTATCCAGTCTAGCTTCGATGGACAACATGATTGGTTCCATGTTTTTGCTATTGTGAATAGAGCTGCAACAAACATGCGTGTGCAGATATCTTTTGGGTAGAATGATTTGAGTTCCTCTGTGTATATTCCCAATAGGGGGATTGCTGTGTCATATGGAAGGTCAATTTCTAGTTCTTTCAGAAATCGCCACACTGTCTTCCAAAGAGGTTGCACTGGTTTGCATTCCCACTAGCAGTGTAGGAGCGTTCCTTTTTCTCCACATCCTTACCAGCATCTGTTGTTGTTTGTTTTATTAATGATGGCCATTCTTATTGGGGTTAGGTGGTATCTCAATGTGGTTTTGAATTGCATTTCTCTGATGATGAGTGAGGCTGAGTACTTTTTCATGTGTCTGTTGGCTGCCCATATATCTTCTTTTGAGAAGTGTCTATTCATGTCTTTTGCTCACTTTTTGATGAGGCTGTTTTTTTTCTTTTCATCACGTTTGAGTTCCTCATAGATCCTAGATGTTAGGCCTTTGTCAGATATACAGTTGGCAAATATTTTTTCCCATTCTGTGGGCTGTCTCCTTGCTCTCCTGATGGTTTCTTTTGCTTTGCAGGAGCTCGTCAGTTTGATGAGGTCCTGCTTGTCTGTCTTATTTCTTATGGTATGGGCACTTAGGGATTTGATCAGGAATTAGTTGCCAGTTTCAGTTTCCATTGGGTGTCTCCTGCATTTTCTAAGGTTCTTATAGTTTGAGGTTTTACATTTAGGTCTTTGATCCATTTAGAGTTAATTTTTGTGTATGGTGAGAGGTAGGAGTCCTGTTTCAATCTTCTGCATGTGATCTACCAGTTTTCCCAGCACCGTTTACTGAATAGATTCTCCTCTCTCCAGTGGTTATTGTTGGAGGCTTTGTCTAAGATGAGTTGGTTGAGAAATTGAGGCTTTGCTTATGGAATCTGTGTCCTGTTTCATTGGTCTATGTGCCTGTTCTTGTACCAATACCAGGCTCTTTTGATTAGTGTAGCCTTACAGTAAAGTTTGAAGTCTGGAAGTGTGATACCTCCTGCTTTGTTTCTTTTGCTAAGGATTGTTTTGGCTATTAGCGGTCATTTATGTTTCCATATGAATTTTTGTATTGTCATTTCCTGGTTTGAGAAGAATGATGTTGGTAACTTAATGGATATTGCATTGAATCTGTAGATAACCTTTGGTAGGATGGGCACCTTAACAATGTTGATTCTTCCTACCCATGAGCATGGAGTATTTTTCCATTTGTTTGTGTCTTCTGGGATTTCTTTGAGCAGTGCATTATAGTTCTCATTGTAAAGGTCTTTCACTTCTCAAATGAGCACATTTTAAATTGTGTGTCCTTCAGTAAACATTTTTATGTGTAACTTAATTTAGAGATTGCCCAGTCATATAGTCAACACCTTAAATATGTTTATCTCATGAGTAAGTTTGCAATGACTCAAGTGTTATTCAAGCTCACTTCATGAGCAGTTTATATCTCCAACCCCTATAGTATCACACACTGCCCCTTTCAAATACAGGCAGTCTTTGTTTGCACAGCACTGTTGAGCTGTAAAAACGGCCATGCAAGCAGAAGCCATGCAAAAAGATCTTCATAACCAACAGGGAGAAGATTCTCCCATGCCTTTTAAACTTTTTGGCTGAAACATTAAAAGCTGTCTTACTGTTAATTATAAATGAATAGTGAAATGAAAAAACAGTAAAATTGATGTTTATTTAGTACACTGTAATTTAAAATATTGGAAACACTGTTAATTAAAGATGTTTTATCTCTTTATTTAAAAAACCCTACCAAGAGTAGTTTGAATGGTACTTGCTTTTTTCTTGTCCTATAACACTTGTTAGGAAGGAGCATTTTTTTCATACTTCTTTCAAAGTTTAGATCAGCTTCCAGTATTTTATCCTTTGCATTTTCAATGTCACAAAATATCTCCAAGAGTCCCCTTCATGTGAAATTTTTTGCTGGCATCACTTCCTCAGGGAAATCTGTATTTTTATCACATCCACTCACCTCATTTATGTCAATAAAATCACCTTTGCCAAGTTCCTGTGACCACATATCTAAGTCTCACATGATAACCTTGTCAACATTCCCATGGTCAGTTATTTCTTCTATAACTCCGTTCATGTTGCATTTGAATTTCATTTCCATCTTTATCACTTTCATTTATTTGTTACACTTTCATCTTTGTGGGCAATTTTCTCTTTTGATTCTCCATTTTTGTAAAATGTCTTGTGCCTTATCAACAAGGATGTAACACAACTACACACATTACTATCTGTATAAGTATTAAAAAACTGGCACACATTGATTAATCACTAACACATCTTTAAGGACATGCTCTGACTGATCAATCATGATGAGCACCTTTTATTTATGAGGTGATTTGTGAGCTGAAGAGCCAGCTGTAAAGTTTGTACTTCATGTAATTACTCAGTTAATAAGCTGAACTGGTAACTGAAATTTGAACTTTGCTGAAGGACTGGCGCCATCTAACTAAACTGTGAGAACTGAAATTCATGTCCATCAGAACTGGGCAAAGGAAGAATTGCTGTAGTCGATTCACAACAAACGATAGCATGGTAATTGTCATGATGAATGAACAGAACTCAAGCTACTTCCTTTTGTCATTCTGGTACTGAATGCCACAGTTTCAGTCGTGGCATAAAATATAATGCAGCCATAAAGAAGGACAAAATTATGAACTTTGCAGCAACTTGGATGGATTTAGAGTCTGTCATACTCAGTGATCTATCACAGAAACAAAGAACTGAGTACCAAATGTTCTCACTCATTAGCATACCCTGAACATTTATCGTAACCCTATAAGAAAGGGTTTGGCAGTAACAGGATGCTGCCAGGGGAGGGGGGACAAATAACATCAATAAGCATACCTGATCTCGAACCAGGTGAAGTGGGGCCCAAATGGAGGCCCACACTTTACCTGTACGATGACCACTTATCTATCTAACCCTAAATTGTACCACACATCTTTAAAATAAAATAAAGAAAGCCAATCACTGAGGCAAGTACTGCCAGGGAAGAAAGTTTTTATTTGGGTGATATCTGCCAAGGAGAATGGGAGATTCATTCTCGAATCCATCTGTCTTTGTCTCACTGAAGTCAGGGGTTTATATAGTGGGGCGGGAATGCAGAAAACTTGGGAGGGGAAGGGAGAGAAATTGGAAAACAAATGGGGTCTGGCATCTCATTGTCTGGATGCTGTGATCTGGTAAGTTTCAGGCTCTTGATACTATAGGGTTGGTTTCCAGAGAAAAGAACTCGGATAAGACAAAGTTTTCATCTTTAAGGTCAGGAAGGTTAACTTCTATGATTATTCAAAAAACTGTAACCATTAGCTCTATGTAGAAGTTGGGGTGGTTTCAATTCTCAGTGACCACTTTTTGTTTTGATTTGTGCTTAATATTTTACACAGTCAAAAAGAGTGCAGACTGTGAGGCATTGTTTGGCAAGTGTAAATTTTAAGTTCATACATGAAATATTTTACTGAATTTGATGTCTTTAAAATTGAAATTTATTTCTATTTCTCAATGATTAATTTTTCAAAAACCAAAGAATGAGAATACAATACTGATTATATTATTATTACTAAAAATGATTTTGTCATATAGAGGAGATAGGTGCTAAAAACGGACACAGTATGTGTGTCACATATGATAGACCTGAAGCTGGATCTTTCTAACAGGCAGATCTGATCTTGTCATTTTCCCTGATCAAAATTTTTCACTATCCCTTTTCATCCATATGAGCAATTCCTAACCAGTGTAACCTGTGAAATTTTAAAACATACAGATTCCCTGAATTCAACACATAGACTCCAAGGAAGCAGGTCCAGACTAGAGCCTGGGAAACTGATATTAAAGCCCATGGGTGACTCATGCAGATGCTGACCCTCTGACCAACAGGAGGCATTCCAAATTCCTTAGCATGGAAAGAAAGGTTCTTCATGATCTGGCCCCTGTCTCTACAGGCTCATCTGCTGCTGATTTCCTTTCTATGTTTTACCACTTAAAACTGCTTATAAATTTATATATATATATATGTATAATAAAAATTTTTAAAAAATTTTTAAACTGCTTATAGCTTACCGAACCAGCCATGTGTCTTTGTGCGTGTTGTTCCAACTTCCATGGACTGCTCTAATGCCCCAGCCCTACACCTAGGTCCACTTGGAAAAACTGCATTTCTGTATAAGGCTCAGCTCTGTTGAGCTCTCTTGCCTCATTGTCTATACTCTAGCAATTACATCATCACACTGTAATAACTGAATAACTCTGTGCCAAACTTCCTGAAACGGGACCCTGTCTTTTTATCCATCTATGTCCAGGATTTAGCCTATTTCCTGGCTCTTGCATAGGTGTATCCACTGGGAATACTTGCCACTACAAGTAATAGAAAGCCAGCACAGACTTACACAAATAGAAGTTTGTAATTCTCATATAAGTCTTGAGGGAAGTGGCCACTGGTGGGGGTTCATTGGCTTAACAGTTTCAAGGCTGGCTTCTCTGTGACTTTCTTAGCCTTTGCCTGATATCTGGGATCTCATGGTTGCAAGGTAGTGGTTGCAACTCTACACATCCAACCACAGGAAGGAGGAGGAGGAGAGTTGTGCAGGGCATGCCTGCATATGCTCTTTAATCAGGAAGGCAGCATTTTCCAGAAATCTCCCACCAAACTTCCACTGAGGCTCTGTTTGCCAGAAGTGGGTCGCATGGCCACCACTGCTTCAAGGAAAGCTGGGAAAGGAGAGGACAGGATTGGCATGATTAACTTAGAACTTTAGACCAATCGTGACCCATAGCCTCAGGAGGCATATCTTTGTCCTGAACAAAGTCACAGTTCACTTGGCAAAAAAAAGATGGAAATGCATATTGAGTATACAATTATCAGTGTCTGCCACAGCAGGTAGTCTATAAACTTCGTAAGTATAAATAAGTGAATAAACACGTGCTTGAAAAGGTAAATATTAATCTTCATGATAAGGACAGGTGACTGATAAGGATGGAAAATTCAAGAGTAAATAAAGACAGAGAGTGATGCAAATAACAGAAAACAACTCCTACAGCTTTAGGCAAAGTATAACAAAAAAAGGACTTAAATTATGTGTCTCTAGGTAGCTTCTCTCACTGATGGAGGCATCAGGCAGCGCCAGGTTTGCATCGTCACAGGTTCAAGTTTGGGGGGAAGAAAGCACCACAGGAACTAGAGAAGAAAGAAATAGCTTATTGTCAGGCGAGAGTCACATGACCACCCGGAATCCCAAGGTTGAGAGTAATCTCATCCAAGAAATGGGCTGAGTGAAGGAAGGGTGGGGAGAAGCAGGGGCTTTTATCAGAAGAAAGAACAGATTGGATGATCGACAGGCAAAAAGAAAAGATGCCGCTTCAGACAGAACCCAGAAAGGAGGACCAGGCATGCAGCAGGGAGCACGAGAAGCTAGCAAGGCGGATGTGTGGGTTCAGCACCAGCATGATTTGCTGGCCCTGCCCTCCACGGGTCCTTCCCACCCCACGCAGCAGAAGAGCTCAGCAACTCCCGGCACGCATCATCTCAGCTTGTCTTTCCTTAGGTGGTTAGCTTTACCAGCCAGCAGTTAAGAGATGAAATTAAGTCAATGCTTCTCACACTTTCCATCAGAATATCCCCAATAGCCATGGCGGATGAGCTCTGGAATTTGGGGTGGTGGAATAGGAGACTAACAGGATATTTTGGAGCCACCTACTACAAAACTAAAAGTTATTTGAAGTCTTGTGCTTTTTCTTAAAGATGTTTAACTTTGAATTTTATTTCACAGAATGTCCATGTTTTCTTTTAATGTCTGATTACTAACCATTTAAAATTTTCTGAAGTTTTTTTTTTTTCCTCAAATAATATTGACACTCCTTGAGGATACACCATTCTGCTCACTTCTGCACACAGCTGCTTGCCCCTGGGCTATACATACAGTTCAAGAAGCTTGGGCTTGAGTAAGCTCCGCACATTCTTTCCTGCTCTGTCATCTCCGGTAGCTGTTGCTGGCGGTGACACACAGCTACATTAACAATAAATATCAATACAGGTGGTCCTCAATTTTTGATTTTTTGGCTTTTCAATGCTGCAAAAGTGACAGGCATTCAGTACATGCCTTGAGTTATCCAGATAAACCGTGGTAAGTGGAAGGGCATCTGTGAAAACTGCCATCTATTGACTACTTGCTACATTCAAAGCAATTTTATCAACTTTCCCATCTAATTCTCCCAATAATTCTGAAAAGCAAATATAATTATTCACAAAGACACAAGGAAAGTGAAAGTCACAGAAGCTCACCCACTTACCAAGAGTTACACAGATACATACTGGGATTCAAACTCAGGACTCTCTGGCTCTAAAACCTGTGTCTCTTCCACCACACCTCCCTTTCTTTCCTATCAAATAGCTTCTTCATGCTTGAGGAACGTCAACCTTGGTTATAAAACAATCCCCACAAATTTAAAAAGACAGACTAAGCCATAGCACATTATCCTACACACCCTGAGGCCTCCCACATGAGGACCGTGACATCAGGAGTGGTGGACCTGGAGTTAGGAGCTCTCTTGTCAACCCCACCTGTGCAAACTGGGGGGCTCTGGAAAATTGCCTTATGTCTTCTGGACCTGAGGCTCTTCATCTGCAAAATTAGAGCAGGACTAGGTCACATTTGCTGTCATTTTTTACTGCAAAGTACTAGACTTTCAGTTCCTCAGGATTCAGAGGTCTAAGTACAGACTCACCAAGTATCATATGCCAATTAAATGTAATATGCCCTCCAAAAGAGACCAGAAAGATCCAATTATAGACATGCTCTCAAAAGCAGTATCAGGTGAATGCTTCTGAGAAAATAATAGTAGTAATAATACTGATGCTGATAACTACTTATTGATTGCTAATCACATTCCAGGAACTGTCCTAATGTGAGAGAGAAGAGAATGAAGAAACTCAGTAGGCAGACAGATTAGGTTGGTTCCCCAGTAAAAACTTCCGCTGCAAGTCCCACGGACCAGAGTGAGAACACCTATTCCCTGGTCCACGGACTTCTTTCACATGCTTCTTTCTGACTGGTGCATTTTCAAGCTTGTCCTGCCAGCCAGTCAGCACGTTTTCAAGACTATATAAACCCCTGACTTCAGCCACACTGCTGGCAACCCACTTTGGGGTCACCTCTTGCTGCCGAGAGCTTTATCTTCTAATAAACTCCAACTTGCTCACCCTCCAGTGTCTGCGCCTCTTATCCTTCTTGGGTATGAGACAAGAACCCAGAATCTGCTTAACTGGAAGAACTATAAACACTTCTCGTGGGCTGGGCTCACTGAACTGCCAACCAATGGAGCTATAACACATCTTCGGGGCTCAGCGCATCATCCTGCCAAGTTGTGAGAGCGGTAACACTCCTTGGGGTTCCATGGCCATTGGCCTCTTTGAGTTCTTGGTCACTACCGAGCTCCCCTCTCTGGATGCCATTGTGACCTCAGCCACGTCATGGATCTCAGGCTGACAGTGCAGCTCTGGTAACTGCAACTTGGGAACTCTGATCCTGCCGAACTAGAAAAAGCTGTATCATAGGCACATAGGTATCTCATTTAACTTTCATAACAACCTACAAAGGAAGTCCCATTATTATTCCTATTTTACAGGTGAAGAAACTGAAGTATAGAGAGTTTAAGTCATTGCCCGAGATCACATACCTAATTAATGGCAAATCCAGAAGTCAGACTCTGCAGTCTGATCCCAGAGTATCATAAAACACGGTTTCCCTTCTGACCAGGCTATTTTCACTGAGAAATGTGCACTTGAGAGTCTTCCTGGAGAAACAAGTAAGGTCTTTATCGCTAACACTGCACCACAGGTTGATTTAAAACTCAGAGTGTTTTTTATGCCAGCAAATGCAGGCCAGAGTGATAGCAGTGCCTGTTAATGTCTAATTGGCTTTGTTAACCTCACTGGAGTTTGTGGAGATGGCAACTGTGAGATCTGAGAAAAAGACTGACCTAGTGGAAAGGAGTTTGGTTGCAGTGAGTAGGCAAGCACCACATACGGAAGAATTCACTGCATTGCAGCCATGCAAAGTCTGACCATAAAGCAGAATTACCGTTATTATTTATAAGCACCAGTCAGACATGCATAATGATTCGCTTTCAAGGTTAATAGAGAGAATATTAAACTTACTTAATAATATTTGCTCTAAGGTACTTTCCAAGCTCCATTGAGTAGACTAACATTTTTTTATGGTGTCTTTTTTTGGGGAACAGTGTTCTATGAGACACGTTTTTAAAAACTATACTCAGTGAAATATAGCAAGCTTTGGTCAATGAACACCCTCCAAAATAAGCAAGAGTTCTGAGCATCCTACACTACCCATCCAGGGGGTCCTGGTGTCCTAGACAGCTGGAGCACGAGAAAGATAGATCCTTCCTCACTGTTTGTTAAACCTCACTCACACCAGGGACGAGACAGAAACGCCTCCATCAAGATATAAACATTGTTACTTTTAATTGGGCATTTATTACAAAGAAGACAGTCTGATAAGCATTTTATGTACCTTAAATTTTTAAAAGTTTGAACATCTGTGTCACTGATAGATGTGTAAAAGATAACTTTTGGAAATAGAATTGTTGCTGATAACCAGTGTAGCTTTAAGAAGACTATTTTTTTTTAAGTTCAACGAGTTGATTAAAATTTGGGTAGCAGGAATGAGGAATTGATATGAGATGTCTTTTAACATATTCTGCTTAATAGAATTGTAAGCATCCTGTCTAAGTTAAGAAATTCGCTATATTCAATTTTTATCTTTCTTTTTAAAAATAGCCTCAGATTTCAATTCAAAGATAGAATTTATTTTTGCCACCAAACCCTCTAAGAATCTGTGTCAAGTGGGAAGCTTTGATTAGATAAGTAAATCTCAGATATTTGTAGTTCTTGGAAGACACAGGTTACCAAAAAAAGAGGGAAAATGAAAGGTGGCTCCTTTAAGAGATGAACAAAAAAGGAAGCTAGGTCTCAACTTTAAGAAGCAATTGGAAGGAAACGGCTGGCTTCAGAATGTTAATACCATCGCCACAAATTAGTTTTCGTATAAGTAATTAATCAACTTTTGTCACTTTCTGAGATACATTGTGAACGTTCTGTGAGGTCCGTCCTTCACTGTGTTACTTCAAGTTTAAAAGCCTGAGGCTTTCAGAACTTGCCTTATGACATTGGCAAGGCTCTTTTTATAGACTAATTAACATGCCAAGAATTTCAAGCCAACAAAAGACACAATGGTACCCTTTTTCAGTTCTCAGGAACTTTTTCATGCTCGCTTCAAGTACCTTTTACACTTTCAGCCCTCTCTGCTCAGATACCACCCACCTCACCGGAGGGACCGGCTGTAAATCTCTCCCTGAGTAGCCCCCTCTTGCCCACTCAGAGGGACCATTCATGAGGGGAAGAAATTACATCACGTTACGCAAGCTTCTCTCAGTGCAATCTCTCCTTGTAGAGGCTTTCTGGTGGAATTATGAGGCTCTACACTCACTGAGACTACATTACATACTCCAAGCAAAGGGCCACACGATGTTGGAGCAACCATAACACATCTCGGCCTGGATTCCCGTGGTACCCAGAGTCCCTAACAAGCCCACAGGCTACTGCTACATTGTTCACACGAGGCCTAGGGGTTCTGGAATGCTCCATTCTAGCTCTAGATTGCCACCACTCCCAATCGACTGCCTTTTTCCATTACGCCTTTTAATTACCAGTATACAGATTACCAACATACCAATTCAAAAGAACCCATACTTACAAGCTATCACTTCTGCTTGAAGGGGTTTCCTGTTTCACGACCTAACTTAGCAGCAGGACGAATTCTCATCTAAGAGGAGAAATTTTAAATATCATTTATTAGTATTTTCAAGCAAAAATACTAACATATTAATAGATACATATACGTGCCTATTATAAAACATAAGGAAAAGAGACAGGAGTAAAAATAATCATCACCATCATCACTCATAATATATCAACATTAATAATTTAAGTAGTTTTTTTCATCCTCTTTCTCATATAACTTGGTTGACTCTCATGTTTCCATGGGAAATGAAAGCAGTTGAAACTGTAAGTGAATTTGGGGTAAATACTTTTCCTAATTAAGCCAGGCAAACGATGCCTACCCCTCCACCCACCCTCTCAGCGCTAATGCTGGGTGCGAGTCACTGGGCCTCCTCCAACCATGTGGAAACAGGACTCAAGACCTCACAGGCTGCACATTTTTTACTTTCCTCACCATCAAGCAAATGAGGATTATTCATCAAAGTGAGATAAACTACCAGCTTTCTCTGCTTCTCAAAGAAGCCCTTCACCCCCTTCCTTGCCCACTTCCTGTCCTCCCCCAGTGTGGCCCACATTTTCCCATGGTGCTTTCCTCTGTGGCTCCCCTGAGGGGCATGCCCAAGACCTCCCGACAGCCACAGCTCTCTGGTGCTACATCAAAGCCAGCCACTAAATCTGACAACCCTCTGCCCTTGTGGTTTGCCCAGGCGAATCTCCCAAGGCCACTGTGTCCAATTGGAAACTCTGGGAACCTCTGTACAAATGAATTCTAAAATCTCTACCTTCACAGCGATCTCACAGAGATTTATCTTGGCACGAAGAGGAAAACATAAACCTTTCTGCTGTCACTGAGCTACTCCAAGTGAGACTGTCTTTACAGCACCTCTCAAAAGGTGAACTCGGAATGAAAAATAAAATGTCAGTCTTAATATTGACTTTCATGTGAAATGGGTTGGAATTCTTCAAGGGACCAGCTTAAAAATGAACTGTATGAACGTGAACAAGCAGTAGCTGAAGGGGAAAGCCTAAATGATAAATAAATAAGTGAAAATAGTTTCAACCTCACTAACAACCAAAAGTATGCCAAACAAAACACAGATGTTTTTGCTTATTTAACTGGAAATGAATTTTTTAAATGTATACTTAGTATCAATGCAGGGTATGGTGAAATCTGCTAGTCACACACTACTGGTGGGAGATTGGTATAAAACAAACTTGGGAATTTGTATTAGGAGCAGAAACTGTCCAGGCTCTCACCTGTAATCTCAGCACTTTGGAAGGCCGAGGCAAGAGGATTGCTTGAACCCAGGAGTTTGAGACCAGCCTAGGCAACATAATGAGACCTCTTCTCTAAAATAATAATAATAATAATAATAAATATAAAAATAAAAAAGAGTGGAAGCGATGCATAATCTCTAAACCAGCAGCTCTAGTTGTGACCCTAAAGATAAAATTAGTAGTATGCAATGAGATTTACATCTTCACAGTGGATAATAGCAAAAGCTAGAAAAATATTCAACAATAAGGCAGTATTAAATATGGCCTCTTTAATCAACAGAATGCTCTGCAGCCATTAACAAAACAGCCGTAGTCACAAAACAACAGGGACAGCATAATCCCATTTTTGTGGAAAAATATATTTGTGAAAACACATACACCTTGAAAAGGGTCTAGAGATGAGTCAACAGTGGTCATCTTAGTGTGAGGTGGGGTGGACGCAAAGCTAGTGGGATGGCATGCAGTTAGTTCAGAGCAAGATAGAACATCCTAGTGTGTGTAGCCTTACTCTGCCATTGTGGGGACCAGGGCAACTTGCTCATAGATTCTTTATCTGTAAAATTGGGGTAATGCTGCTTCTTAGGGTTTGGTGAAGGATTAAAACAGATGATGTCAACAAATTACATAACACAATCCTGGTACAAATAAATACTAACTGATAGAACCATGGTTTTTTTAAAAAACCTACAATTACTAATTTTATACAACAAACACATATTCCTTTAATAATGGAAGTCATTTTAAAAAATGCGAACAAATATAGAATTCTAATGAATTATATGCATGCTTAAGTGATAAGAAGGGAAATGTAGTGATGCCCACAATTTACCTTGAAATGCATCAAAACATAAGATGGGTTGATGATGGGTATGCAGAGGCATACTGCAAAATCCCTTCAACTTTGTTATATGTTTGAAAATATAATAAAATACTGGGACAATGGTATGCCATTTTAAACTTATTACCTTTATAGTTGTATAAGTAAAGAATGTTCATTGCACAAAGTATGTGATAAACACATATTCAAAGAAAAAATCAATATCTCCCTAACACACCCCTCACCAATTTCATCCTGCTCAAAAAATATTTCTTGTATCCTTCCACATTTTTATGCTCATTGATGTAAAGAAAACTTTTTTCATAGGGTCATATTATTCATATTATTTAGCATCTTGTATTTTTTAGACTTAGAAAAATAATTTTTATTTTAAAAATAATGACATCTAACTTTTACTAATGAGCCTAAAAGTAACAAATAAATTTTCTTTCTTGATAACAGTAAGTTTAAAAACATAGCTTTTCCCCATATTTGATTTTTATTATTACTTAAAATGTCAGTAGACTTTATAATTTTGATTTTTAAAATACCTCCATTATTTTCATATTACAATATACCATAGCCAGGTGCCTGTGTGTCCCACCACCAGGCAGAGCTGTATTACCATCTCCTCCCACAAACTCAAGCCAACTCCTCAGCCCCTGTTCTTGGTGGCAATACTGCCACCATTAGAGTTAAGGCCATTTTCAGGAGCCATCACTGTAGCTCAAGGTAAGGATAAAAATTTACCTAAGATTCCCAGCCACCGAATATGCATGACCACAATTACTATTAAGAAATGACCACAGAATGTGAAGAAAACAAAACAAAATAACAGCAACAAAACTGCATCAATATAATTTGAGTAATGGGCTGTATCTACTTCCACAAAAGCAGGATAGACCCTTCTCAGAATTTCCAAGGCAATTATCTTTTATTAAAACTTTGAAAATGTCCTTTGCATCATTTTATCTGCTTTGATTTTAGAAACTCCTGTTTTCTAAAGAGACTGGGCCTCCTAGATTAAGCCTCCTAATTGCCTTACCTTTTCTCCCTTACGGTCCATTTATTAAATTTGTTACTTCTTCCTGGGTACTTTCCTGGACTTTATCTTTCAAATCATGATGAGCATTCTGAATTTCAATTTTTAATTTCTAAGTGCTCTTTGCTCTGACTAGACTTGTTTTATTATTTTGTACTTTTATTTTATTTCACTAAAGATATTAACTAGAGATAATTTATGGTTTTTTTTATTCCTCACATTTTTTCTGTTAACTCTAAGTTTCTTGTTCATTTTTATTTTATTTTATTTTTTTTGAGTGGCAGAAGGTTGTCCATATCTATACCTGTCATCTTGAAAGTTTTTCCTAAATATCTGATCATTTTCTCCTGTTTAAGAACAAAGCATTGAAATGTGATTGGAAACGCTCTTGGTAGGTGCCTTAGTCTGTTTGTGCTGGTATAATACAATACTACAGACTAAGTAATTGATAAAGGACAGCAATGTAGTCTCTCACAGTTTTGGAGGCTGGGAAGTCCAAGATCAAGGCACTAGCATCTGGTGTGGGTCTTCTTGCTGTGTCCTCACACGATGGAAAGCGGGAGGGCAAGAGAGCATCAAGTCCCTTTGTCAAGGTTCTTTATCGGGCATTAATCCCATTCATAATGGAAGAGCCCTCGTGGCCTAATCACCTCTTAAAGGCCTGCTCTTAATGCTATCACATAGGCAACAGCTGAATTTTGGAGGGAACACATTCAAACCACAGTGGTAGGACTTGACAATTCATGAATCTCACTACAGAGTATCAGGCAGGAATCCAGCTCTTTCATCAGTAGGTCTTCATTTGTAGATCTGGTTAATTCCCGAGTTTCCTAAGATAAGAATCCTCCGATCTCCTCCTTGGGATAGGAGCTTGGCTGCTGATATGCTCAATTTAGATGATGGAAAGACTCCTCATTCAGAGTTTCTTATATTTTCCCTATTTTCTCTCCAGTGCTGAATCATGGCACTCCTCTGTGCTTGGTTTCCACAACTCCAAAAAACCACTTCTTCAATTTCTTTTAAAAAATGCTCTTTCAAACTCTCATAGGGCACAGGAGGAATGGTCACCTAGTTTCTCAGAAGGAGGGCAGGGGACGGGGTCCAGCTGCTCCTTAAACAAACAGTCCTCTTGTTTTCAGCCCCCTCTCTTCCATGCTGAGTGGTAATTAGTGCTTCCAGTTTCTAAGAATACCGGGAATTGGCAGAGTAAATGACTCAGGTTCTCGTCGGTAACTTCCTCCCTTTCCACACACACTTTTAAATGTGGCCGACCTTCGATCTTCTCAGTGGCAGGACATTCACCTGCCCACTTGCCATCTTCGTATGTCATATGTTTGGAGTTTCAGGTATTTCCTGGCCGAATCAAAAATAAAGTTGAGCACCGGTAATTTTGCTGTGGTTGTTATTGTTTCTGTTGTTTTATGGTGACTTCTGAGGGGAGAACTGGGCAGAGACATCATCACGTTCACCTCCCATCTTATAAGTGACAGAACATCTTGTTAGTAGAGGAGAAGGTTCTTGTTTATTTCCTTAGGTGAGGGTAGAAAATTATTCTCTTCTAATTGGAAAAAGCCTGTATATGTATATTTCTTCATACTCTCAGCATGAAGTCTCACCTAAATGATTTCTTTCCTTCTTTAGATGTGTGCTACATAGAAAGTTAGGAAAGCTAAGGCAGGAAGCCAAAAAAACAAAACAAAACAAAACAAAAACCACCATTCACCATTTAATTTATCTCGCTGGCAGTCTCCCTCAACACTTTGGGCTATGTAGAATATTACCTCCATTAGATAAGAGAAAAAGAAACTGAGACAGAATGTGAAGCCCAAAGCATTGAAGGAGATGATGCCATGAGAAGCTTACATCTGCATATAAGGTGGGGATTTCACCCCACAGTTTTCTTTTGGGAACCCTAGGAGGGCAAGGAGGAAAATAATGGGGAGACAAAGTACTTAGGGTTCAGTAAAACGGATGCCAAACTTTACAGAGGCGTTTGTTTCTTCACAATATATTTTTAAATATTCTAAAAATAAAAGTACCCCACCTTCTGCTGGGCAAGCATGAGCCTCTAACACGCATGGCTCTCACGCAGCCCCACCCCCATCTTTCTCATTGGACTCAAGTTCCCATCTTTTCTCATTTGGCTGCCATTCATCCAGACTACCTCCCTTTCTTTGTCTGAGAAATCTCCCACTTTGTGAGACCTGTTGGGAGGCAGAGCCACCTCTTCTCATAAAGGCTGAGGTTGTCAGAGCCTCACTTTCCCAAGTCAACCACGCAAGTAGGGTACTGGCACTTGACCAGATCGCACACCCGGGCTCCAGCTAGCCGTGTGAAGTAGCAAGGTTCTGAGAGGGTAGAGAAGCCCACTTTTGGAGTGCTGGGTGGGGCAGCAAGATCAGCCTGGTTCTCAGGGCAGCAGTGGTATCAGTAGCACGCATGGCTCTGTGCCAGCAGAGTCCCCTTGGGCAACATAAGTGCAGCCCCTAACACTCCGCAGCTGTGATGACGATGGTCTTTATGGAGCCACCGAGCTTGAGCCAGGTCCTTGAGACTTCTGGTAATCCTAGCCATGACCCACTGTACTTCCAATAAATCCTCTTTCTACTTAAGTCAGCTGGAACTAAGACCCTGACTGATACATGCGGGTTTCATATTTTGATGACTGAAATAACTGTGAGAGTTGAAGATGCAAGGGTTGACCTATGAAATGACAACAGACACTACAGATGGGAAGCAATATATAGCTACACGAGCACCCTATAGAGGTCGATAGGTCGTTCCTTTGGTACCCAGACATTTTTTGTTAGTTTGAACAATATAATCCTGTGTTTTCAGTGTCCTCTGCCTGAAAAAGCTGCTAATAGTCTTTTAATCTTGCAGATTTCAGGGACCAGACCAGACTCAAAGCTCTCGTTGGGCCCACTAGAAACTGGGACAATACGAGACCCCAAATGGGCAAGCCAGCTATTTCTACTTATCACCATTACTGCCCAGCCATTCTTCAGACACCAGTGTGTTACAGGAGCTCCTCTGGGTCTACACACCTGCATTTAAAATACATATTCAGGCCCAAAAAAGAAAGACAGTTAATAGCTGTGGGAATCATACTTGAGCACTCTTTTAATTAAGCAAAGCTAATGAGAGTGCCCATGCCCTTTTTTGTTTAGTAGTAGAATCCAGGTGGTAGTTTTCGATATAATTAACATAAATAAAGCCAGTTTGTGCTTTAGGGAATCAGAGACAAATTCCTGAGAGAATTGTGTTTTCTAGCCAGGATTTAAATAAGCAGCTCAAAAAGAAGAGAGCGGCAAAGGAGAATTTTTCAATAATAAATAGCTACTTTATAGGAGAAAGTCCAAATAAAATATTAGGAATCAACTCAAAGCAATGCAGCAAATACTTCTGAGGGTTGATGACATGGATACCATGTAAGAGCTGAAGAGCAGAGAGATGGTCAGGAATTTGGCCCTCCCTTGCGTCTAGTTGATGATCTGGGCAAGAGGCAGCAAAAAGTGGAAGAGGAATGTGAAAACAAGGAGCTAGAGCTAAGGATGGCAAAAGGCAGAAAGTGATCAACCAAAACAGGCACAGCAGGACTAATATGTTTTGCTTCTTTTTCTTTTTCTTTTTCTTTTTTATTGTGAAGATGTGGGGTGCAATTCAGGGTTAGGTACACAAACGTTGATTATGCAGGTGCCCTTGTTGATGAGGCGGGCCCCTCCCTCCCCTAGCAGTTTCCCTCAACTGCCAGTCCCACCGTCCCTTCCCCTGACAGTTTCCCACTTCTGCCAATCCCTTTCTTATAGTATGATAATTGTTCAAGGTCTGCTTATGAGTGAGAACATACGGTACTCTGTTCTTTGTTCCTGTGATACATCACTGAGTACGATGACTCTAAATCCATCCAAGTTGCTGCGAACTCCATGTGTTTGTCCTTCTTTGTGGCTGCA
>CAUYQG010041582.1:0-58087 GCA_963574415.1 Tarsius wallacei | reverse complement strand
ACTGGAGTGCAGTGGCCGCTCCCGGCCACCGCAGCCTCGACCTGCTGGGCTCCGGCGATCCTTCTGCCTCAGCCTTCCAAGTAGCTGGAACTACAGGTGTGCAATACCACACCCGGCTAATTTTTTGATTTATTGTAGAGATGAGGTCTCGCCAAGTGGCCCAGGCGGGTCTCGAACCCGCGGGCTCAGGTAATCCACTCACCTCAGCCTCCCAAGGCGCGGGATTACAGGCTAAGCCACCGAGCCCGGCATTTTCCAACAACAATTGTATAAAGGCTGGGACTTGAAAGATAGAAATATTAATAAAATCTAATATTTGCCCTCTCTTAAAAGTGGGAGAGACACGAAAAGCAAAATTTATGCTAAAATACAGTAAGCAACTATGATCAAATAAGCCCAAGGTACCAAGGTATCAAGAAGGAATGGCTTCCATTCAGTTAATTTCCTTGTTTCCTCAACAGTGTACAGAATGGTTAGTTAAAGTAGCCTGTGTAAAATGTTTCCTGTTTTTGAGGAATTGAACCTCAACTCATGAATGAGAGCAATTATGAACTCTCATTGAGCAAGGGCTACCTTGAAAACATACCAATGTCCAGACTGCTCAAAGATGTTATTGTTCTAGAGAATTCTAGAAATCTTATTGTTCTTGGGTGAAGACAGCACATTAGAAAAAGGAAAACAACAACATTTCCCAACTGATTCTAGTGTGCAGTTAGAATTGAGAATCACTTTCGTCTCCCAGTTTTTCTGGTTATGTAAAATTTAAGTAGAAAATAGTAATAGTTGCTTTCTATAAAATTCATTTCAGGAGAGGAAAGGATTGAAAAGAGAGTACTGAAAACCAAAATTGAGGTCACAAGGTTAAACAAATTCAGCAAAGGACATGTAACATTAACAGAGAAAGGCAAAGTCAAGCTGCAAACTAAATTCAGTCTCTAAAGACTTATTAGTAGGCAAAGAAAGTCAATGAGCAATGTAAAAAATGATTTAAGCCCTGCCACTGCCATTCTATCCGGGGGCAAGCTCTGTCAAAGACTATTTAGTGCTTCGCCCTATTACCACAAACTTATCACCATCTGTTCCTTTTGTATCTTCCTCTTTTTCTGCTGAAAGGAAATGCTTCCCAATATATTATTAGGTTTCCTATTATACACACTCTATTCTGTGGTTTGAATATCAGAATTTTGCAAGGAAAAAGCAGAATATTTGCCCTCTAAATGTGCCCACCATTCTCAGTATCTGTTAACTTCCATAGTACCATTGACTTTCAACTTCTGGGATTTCCCCGAAACATGTTTAAATGAGAAAAATAATAATGTTAAAGCTTAAGAGTATAACTATATTCCTACCCGGGCTGTTTTTGTTTCTGCTCCTGTTTCAGGACACCTGTTACAATTTTCAGAGAACCCTTATTACAGCATCTGATTTCAGTTGCTCTGTTCGCTGGTGAAAACATTTATTACAGAAGTTGAAGACACCTGTGGTTGACTTTCAAAGGTGAGTTTATTTTCTTTCCTGGAAAACCTTAAGGAATCTTTTGATTAAATATATTAATGCAATTTGGGAAAATCCTGGTCTAACACTTATTTCGTCATGATTCCAGCAGCAGTTTAAAATTCTGTTTCTCATTAGAGAAGTAACACCGCTAGATACAATGTAGATCTGGAGGACTCCAAAGCCTTAACATATCCTGTTGCCACCAGTGCATTTTGATTTGTCCCTGGATGATCTTAGAACTTTTTACATCTTTAATTGGGAAACGTTTCCTTTTATTCTGTTGAGAAGATTTGCGTATGTTCCTCTTGCCAGGGAGCTATGCTAGGTGGTATCTGCATAGCATTTTCCAGAACTCAATGCAGTGCTTTACAAGCATATAAGAATGATTGTTCACATGCCAGTATAATGCTGAGCAGTCATAAACATAAAAATAAAATAAAATAAAATTTATTCACTATCACTCCTGTTAGTTGTGTTTGAGGTTTATGATAGATTATAATAAATCTCTGAATAGAATTATGTAAGGTAGAAAAAAATTTGATTGCTTTATTTATGCAGGATTTTTATATATTCATTTTCAAGGACAACTTGACAAGTTAAGTGTCTAATAAGGTTATAGGGGCAGATCTGTGTGTGTGTGTGTGTGTGTTCAGTAAGAGACATTTTTCTTGACTTCTCTGAACATTTTCCAGTAAATTACTTTGGAGAAGCTAAGTTAAATTTACTTATTGAAAATGTTCTTGGATGAAGTAATCTTTAGTATGTATGCTGTTTGATATTTCTTCCAAAATAGTTCATGACCCATAGGAAATTTATTTCAGTGTTTGTAATCCCTGAAGCCACATTCTATATTAAAAAAACCACCATGTTATATACAAATCAAAAATATAATTGATCTCTAAAAAGTATGGTAAGACAGGAAAGATACATATTTATTATGTAAGGCACCATGCAGCACAAATTAAGTGATCAATTGATGCATCTTGATTGATTAAATTGATTAGTTGAAAGCAATGCCTTATGCTTCACCATTCTTAAGCATATCATTCTACCACTTTGTCTAAATGCTCATCATCAAAATAAAAAATAAAGGTGTTCATTTTTAATTGATCTATATGCCATTGTTAATCTAGTCCTATCATTCTGCTTTATAGTGAGTATCTTGAGACACAAAGGAGGAACTTGTTCAATGTGATTGTTAGCATCAGCATTAGAATTCTGGTCACTTGGTTTCAATTTAATTGCCTTCCTGTCATACAAGTCCTTCTACATACCAAGGTATTTCTTAAACATTGTGGTACAGTAAGGAGAGTGCACAAGGTGGTGAAAATATCACATGTTGCATCCAGACAGAGAAGGAGATTTCATAATTGTCCCTTGAGGTTAGGATTTCATTGTCAGGTATACCAAAAAGCTGTCAGTTTTACAAACCACTAATATGACCAGGTGATGTCCTGTTCAAGAAGAAAGTGCTTACTGAATGGGGTGAAGAGGGAGAAAAGAGACAGGGGTCATTAGCATGATGAAATTCCTAGAGTACATTAAACCTGGTGCTCCTGGGGACCTGGAATCATGGTAGATGGAACTCAGGGGTAGAATTTTCATGTTCTTTCCAACACTTTATCCTTAAGAGCTGTGATATTTGGAGTACTATCATACAAAGGTAGAAAGAAGACACGATGGTGTGAATGTGCTGATAATGGCATTGATTTTCTTTGCTTTCTCTCCCTAATAGACAGTGAATAGGCAGACTTGGAGCAGATAGGACTTATGCAACTGGGGACCTTTAGAAAGAGAGAAGGGAAATAAAGCCAAGACAAATGGTCAATTGCTAATAAACACTGCTCAATAAGCAATACCCTATCTCCAATCGTTCATTCAGTTCACATACTTAGTGACTGTCTATCTTATGCAAATTATTGTGATTTAATCTGAACCTCCTTGTTAAGGCATCTGTCCTAAATTTTATCAAATGTTGCTCAGAGAGCTGAAAAAAAAAAAGGTTACTTGCACTTTTCTAGTAAATTACTACTCCTTTTGAAAGACTTCTTCTTAGACGGTGTCTTTTCAATGTATAATTGAAATCAGCAATTATCTGGTTAAGGCAGTTGGAGCAGTATAATTAAAGTTTCGGAGTACACCATTTTAATTTTAGAGACATATTTCCCTGTATGTAATATTTATGTGATCAGAAAATTTTTTATTGGTAGGCTTTGACATATTAATATTTTAAGTAATAGAAAAGCATGTTTATCTTAGGGATCTACAATGAATCATTTGGAAATGGAAAAGATTCTACTGAAATGTAAATAAAATCTTTAATTCAGTGTTTAAATGAAGCTTGTGGATCATTTTTAAAATCACCTGGAATAAAAATCAGATTCCTGTTTCATCAAAACTTATTTTCTTGGAAAATTGAAAACCGTAGTCCTAACTTAATTTATAATATACTGCATAGACGGATTTTTATTTATGGGGTTTATTAAATGTATAGGATCACATTTAATACATTAATTATAATATATTAAATGAGATAATTATACTTGGTTGAAGAGGCAACTGTAAAACAAAGGATATGCCAAACCTGATATATTTTGTGTGTACCCTAGAAATTAAAAATGTGAACTCCTGTTTTTAAAACTTTGGGGGAAGCTATGAAAGTTAGAGTATAAAAATAATAATTATGGTTTATTTCATTGCTTCACTTTCCATTGTCCTTTGTTTGTAGAAGACAGAGAGATGGATATTCTGCAGTGAGTGAGTTAAGCCAATAAGCTTAGAGATTGCCTATGTAAAACTTCAATTAAAAAGTGATATGGAGATGATAGTCATTGGAAGTTTTATAAAAATGTATTTCAGAAAGCCATGTCACAATATCTGTTGTGATGTCCTCAGACCCAAGACAGAGTTGTGTGAGCTGAATGATAATCTGGGGAGGCAGATGTAAAGCTGGTTCAACCACTATATGAAGAATGTGAGATTAGTGAATCCATTTCACTCTGGCAAGTAGCGCCTGTTGGTGTGCCAAAGAACTCTGTACTTAGCCGTGTCTCGATGAACATCATTATGAATGACTTGTATGAAGATGTGGAAGGCAATTCTGTCATATTTGTAGAGCTCACAGAGCTAAGAACTGTCACATAGCATTAGGATCCTAAAGCAAACTGACAGGCTGGAATGATGTGCTGAAATCAGCAGGAATCTATCAGTGGCCCGAGGAAGCCCATATCCAGGCTTAAGCCACAGTGGTGGAGTCAGCATTTGACAATTCAATCCCCCATGTTAAAATAATAATAATAATTTTTATTTTAGTCATTACTGTGTTCAGGTATTCTTCATGTTTACATAGTATTACTTATTCTATCCTTAAAATAGGGCTCTAACATAGTTCCCATCATTTCCATTTTACAGATGAGAATACCAAGGCAAAGAGTCATAAGCCTATTTCCTGTAAGTTGTAGAGCCAGTAGGTATACAGGAGGTGTGAACAGAGTATGAGTCATCTAATTCTAGATGCTGTAAATTCAGCATTTCAATTTCAAAAAACAAATACATAAGCACAGATTGTTATGAGAAACATGGTTTAACAGCCCTTAAAAGAAGTTTTCTTTGACAGAAAGTTCAATATGAGACATGAGTTCTGCCAGAGTGGTTAATGCTATCTTAAGCAATATTTGTGGAAGAAATGTATCTAGTCTGAAAGAAAAAACATTCTTATTCTCCATGATGGTGTCATCCCACTTCAAATTCATTCGTATTCTAATTTTATGCCTTTCACACTTTCTATATTTACATAGACACTGATAAAGTTTCTTAATTCATTAATGTGAAAATAAAATAAAATATGGTATAATTTGAATTAAATACACAAAATTGTGGGAGAATTTGAGCAATTCAATAAATTTAGTTGATGAAGGCAACAATCTAGATAAGGTGAAATTGTATCCTGAAACCTAGTCTGCCGATTTCTTTTTCAAACATGTTAATGTACAAAGACCACACCGTCAATTGGATCAACTGGGTGATTTTCATGTTTCCCAAATAATCAGAACTTCTAACAACATTCACTTAATTTGATTCAATAGTTCTTACTTTTTTGTTTGTTTTGCTTTCAGTTAACTGTTCCTGGCACAATGAGGCCAAGAATAAAGAAACTGAACTTACATTTAGTTGGGTCTGAATATTCAGAATTAACAATTTTGTCTGATTTTAGTTTTGAATTTTAAATTTATGATTGGATTGCTAATCTGCTATTTTTTGAAGGTATTATTTGAATGCTCCAAGATACCCTTACAGACGTTTTTCCTTATACAGTATTACAGGACTAAGTACAAAGCTTGCATTTTGTGTATTGAATTTGAAATTTATATACTTTCTTATTTTCTGAGGATTGATAGAAAGTCAAATTCTGTAAAAACATAATTTTGGAAGCAAATTCCAAAAGATTTCTGAAGCAAACTACAGTTCAAATTTCAATCTTGTCAACTAGAAAGTTTTATTCTACCCTATATTGCTACTCTTGGACATATCTCTATTTTTATAAATTCATATGGCAGAATATTTACACAATAAACACAGAAAACTTGAGCATAGGATTCAGACTATGTGCCTGACATACAGAAGTTTCAGCTTTTGAATGGTACCTTGTTAGGTTATCTTTAATCTGTACCCTACTCATTCTCCTCCAGTAAGCCAATAGTCAAGCTCAGTATGCTTCTTCCAGATTATTGGAACAGGTTATTTGTGTGGCCTATTCCATTATATAATGAACTTCAAAACCTATACATTAAATGAAAAATTAAGTACAATAGTTCTATTTTTAAACATAAAGACAATACTAATTACAATTCTCCAGATAAACATACATAATTATAGTAATTACAATACAACAATAACTCACTGGTACTTACTATTATAAACTCATAAACTATTATTCAGTATCCTATAAAATTCAAAATTTAATTGAAAGTGCTAGTTTAGCATAATTCCCACAAGCCATCATTCTTTAATATTCTGGAATGAATGAGGTTTTCATCGAGCTATTAATTGATACTGACAAGCAACAACTACTGGAATGAAACTGCAATTATGAGTGGCAATTAATCACATTTGCTGTCATCTTTGGTGTCAAACAAAATTCAATATTCTTCTAAATAATTTTTTAAAAGTTTATACCTTTTCTGTTTTAATTCCTATAGTGGAAGCTAAAAGCATTTTCCTGGGATAATCAAGTAACACCCGAAGAATATTTCACTATGAATACTGTGTTTTCTTATTTAGAAGGGCTTTTATTTTCCTTCTGAAATTATTTTCAGGATAAATCTGTCTTTTTGCAGAGTAGGAAAAGCGCCTCATCTCACCTCACACCTGCCTTATGTCAGCACATCTTACAAACTCATAGATCACCCTCCGACACAGCAGAATTTGCACATGCGGAAGAAACTCTTGGAAGAAGGAACTTGAGTAAGCATCATTAAGGACTTGGGATAATTTGAGAGGGAACTTTAAGAAGCTTCAATTGATCAACGTTTCTTTGAACAGGAGCAAGAAGGCAGCAGGATTTAATTTATTTTCCCTCATTATTTCTAATTATCAGGGCAACGAGCAACATTCTTTCCCTCTAACCTAAGGCATCCGTACACCAGCAGCTTTTACCAAACTACTGGTCCCTTCAAAAACCACTGGAGGGCTCCTTTTGGCACTCAAGCTGTGACCTTAGGAGTAAAACATATGGGTACATTTGTTGTAAACTGAGCTAGGCCACCTATGATCACATCAAATGCAATATTAACAACAAAAGATCCAATCCCATACAAATGAAGTACTCTGTGCAAAATAGAGATAGTGACCTCAATAGGCAGATTTGTACCAGACATGCCAGCAGGCACACACAAGCTTTACTTAAATATTCATGAATTTCAATCTTTGTTCGGTTGGTGAGACATGGCTAAAATGAGAAAGTCTTGTTCCATTTCATATGCCTACAGTTTGTGGCAAATGTAATGTACTGGAAGAGTTAATCCTCAATAAACTAAGAAAGGAAGCAAAGCATCTGTTCACTTTACTTCTTAAATCTGAAAAATACTTTCTGGACTAGTCTTCCCATAAAGCTGAAAATGTCAATAACTTTCAAAAGTGGATGTTTATATCCTATAATTTAAAACTTGAATAGACATAACAAAGTTACTTATTTAGAAATATTTCTGAACAGATAGCGTTTACATATATTTTTCCATGAAATGTTATTGAAGTACAAGAACTTAGTAGCAAGCAAACATTTAGAGAAATAAAGAATATTATACTAATTGCCTATATGTATTAATAATGTAAAGGGAATGACCTTCATTTTAACTAGTCTGTTTTTCCCTGTACTTCTGTTTCTAGTAATTGCATTTATGTTCATTATTGACTCCTAATAACATAATGTGGTAATGGTCAAAACCTACATTCCATACTGTTTTAAAACTGCATCAATATAAAATACCTTTTCTTGTTGTTTATGGTTCTGATGTAATTAGATTATGACATCTTTTTCATTTGCTTTAAAAAATTGTACAATTTTTACTCCTATTTTGGATTATTTTCTTTTTTTTCTTCCTTTTTACATATTATTTCCATAGTTGTAATTTCATATAATTTCAAGTGTCTAAATTACTCAATTCAGCAGGTCAATTATTTTCTGGAGCTGCATGTTTTGGCTAAATCACACTGCCATGTATACTGTAAATAAAACTTGCTTAACTTCACAAGTGCCACGGGAGTAGTACATATAATTCTTGTGGTTGATGAGAACTGTCAGTTACTTTTGGTCTTTGAAAAGTCTAGGTTAAAAAATATTGTTCCATAGCTGGAACTTTGTTTTATAACTTGAATCATAATCCAGGAAACTGATCAGAGCCCATGTACTCTGGAGGAAACTTTGCAGTTCTCCTCTGTGTGAGACACTGTGGGTAAGATCCAAGCAAGGTTTATCTTCATTCCTAATTAAATGCCAATCCTGCCTTTCTGCATGTTACCCTTCAATCAGAAACACCAAACACTCAAAAAGCATAATCTTTTATTTGCTCTCTCTGGGCAGATCAAACATCTGGCTGCCATAGTAATAGTTAACAAAGAGAGTTAAGGGAAATGCTCTTCCTAGGTGGTCTGAATTCTAGTTTTATGTCAGACTAAATGATTTTAGAGGTGCACATCCGAACTACATGAGATCTCCCCACTATACAATCACCTACAGAATTATTCTTTAATGTGAGTGTAGAGACATTTATGAGAGCAGATTCAAGAAATGATTATGCATAGAATTCTTGTGTTTTTATTGACATTCCCAAATGCTGTGTCGTTTAATGTCCCTTGTTAAAGTCCCCAAGTCCCCTTTCACCCCATGATGAATTTCCTTTAGAAAGTGATACCTGAAAGAAACGTAACTCTTGAAGACAGAATCTTTCTTTCATCAGAATGACAATTATGTAACTTAACACTTTTCAAAATAGTTTTAAAAGAAAATTATTGTAGAACATGTTATTATGTGTGAAAGTGAGAAAAAGTCTATTCCTGTGAAACAAAATGTGTTTAACAATTGAACCAAGATTTGAAAATTATACAGAGTTCTTTTTTGTTTTGTTTTGTTTGGTTTTTTTTTGAGTTGGAGTTGCACTCTGTTGCCCAGGCTGGAGTGCAGTGCACACGCACGGCCACCCCAGCATGGACCTGCTAGGTTCCAGCGATCTTTTGACCTCAGCCTTCCAAGTAGCCCGAACTACAGGCTGGCTTCATGGGCTTTACAGGCAGAAGGATCGACGGAGCTGGGGTGGCTGTGAACATACCACTGAACTCCAGCCTGGGTGATGGAGTGTGACTCCAACTCAAAAAAACAAAACAAAACAATACAAAACCATGGCTTTGAACACTAGTATGTCTGTTGTTTGCATGTATTTTTTGACAACTGCTAGGAAGCACAGAGCTAAATATAAGGCTCAGAGTATTCAAAACACTGCTTTAGTTCATATAATATATCCTATATTACCTTAAAAATTGTTAACACTTTTTTATTACCCACTATAATATCTTGGGAGCAAATAATGTGTAAATATATAAAACTTTTTATAAATATATAAAAACATCTATAGCATTATTGAAAATACTACAATTCTATGAACAACTCTATGCCCACAAATTTGGTAACTTAGATGAAATGGACTCATTCCTTTAAAGATACAATCTGCTAAAATTTATGCAGAGCAAACAGACCTATATCTATTACAGAAATTGAATTGATAATTAATAGCTTTGCAAAACAGTAAGCACGAGGCCCAGGTAAGTTTACTGATGAATTCTACAAAATGCTTAAGAAAGAAATTATACCAATTCTCTACAATTTATTTCAGAATAAAGAAGCAGGGAAAATAGTTCCTAACTCATTCTATGAGGCTAGCATCCTCCAATACAAAAACCAGAGATGACATAAAAAAGAAAATTACAGACAAAATTTTCTCATGAAAATAGATGCAAATATTCTCAAAATATTACCAAAACAAAACAAACATTGTATAAAAATAATTCACGGGTTCGAGACCCGCCTAGGCAACTTGGAGAGACCTCATCTCTACAATAAATCAAAAACTAGCCAGGTGTGGTAGCACGCGCCTGTAGTTCCAGCTACTTGGAAGGCCGAGGTGGAAGGATCGCTGGAGCTCAGCAGGTCGAGGTTGTGGTGGCCGGGAGCGGCCACTGCACTCCAGTCTGGGCAACAGAGGGAGACTCCAAGTCAAAAAAAAAAATAAATAAATAATAATAATAATAATTACATTATGACCAAATGGGATTTATTCCAGGCTACAAGGCTGGTTCAAAATTTAAAAATCAATTAACATAATCTATCACATCTGTAAGCTAAAAATAAATATCACATGATTATGTCCACAGATGCAAAAAAAAAAAAATTTTGACAAATTTCAACACCCATTCATGATAAAAACAAACAAACAACAATTCCCAGTAAACTGTTAATAGAGGGGCATTTCCTCAACTTAAGAAGAATGCCTATAAGAGTCCTAAGCTATCACCATACTTAATGATGATAAACTTGAAGCTTTCTCTTTAAGCTCAGGAATAAAATAAGAATGTCATCTCTCACCACTCTTTGTGTACAATAAGATTGTTTAGCATATCCTAACTAATGCAGTAAGACAAGAAATGGAAAGAAAAAGTACATAGCTTTGTAAAAAAGAAGTAAAATGGTCCTTGTTTGCAGATGACATGATTGTCTCGAAAAATTCAAAAGAAATAACAAAAACTTCTGGAACTAATAAGCAGTCATAGTAAAAGGCTAATATACAAAAGTTAATCACTTCAAAATTAAAATACAATACTATTTGTATTTGTACCACCAAAAATCAAATACTTAAGTGTAAATCTAACAAAATATTTACAAGATCTATATGAGGAAATCTAAAAATCCCTAATAAAAAAATCAAAAGAGAATAAAATAGAGAGAGGTTTTATATTAATGGGTAAGAGTACACAATATTGTCAAAATGTCAGTTCTTTCCTTTCCTTAGGGTTAGGGTTAGTAGACTCATTGACAACTCAATCCAAATCCCAGAAAGTTATTTTGTAAATGTAGGTGAATGGGTCCTAATACTTATATGGAGAGGCAAAGAGCCAAAATAACCAACATAATATTAAAGGAGAACAAGGCTGGAGGACTGACACTACCTGACTTTAAGATTTACCTGACTTTTAAGATTTAGTATAAAACCACAATAATCAAGACAATATAGTATTAGTAAAATAACAGACAAATAAATCAATGGAACAGAATAAAGAGCCCAGAAATAGAATCATACAAATATAATCAACTTATCTTTGACAAAGGAAATCAATGCCAATAAAAATGGAGCAAAGACAGTCTTTTCAACAAATGGTGCTAAAACAACTGGATAGCCACGTGTTAAAAGAAATGAACCTAGACAAATACTTTACTACACTTTCCACAAAAATTAACTCAAGATGAACTACAGATTTATATGTAAAACACAAAAGTATAAAACTCTTGAAAAATAATATAGGAGAAAACCTAGAAGATCTTGGATATGACAATTCCTTTTTAGTTACAATACCAAAGACATGATTCATGAAATAAATTACTGATAGCTTGGACTTCATGCAAATTTAAAACTCCTACTTTGTGAAAGACAATGTGAAGGGAATGAGAAGAAAAGCTACAAATGGGAGAAAATATTTTCAAAAGATGCATCTAATAAAGGACTGTTATTTAAAATATACAAAAAACTCCTAATACTCATCAATAAGAAAACAAACAACTCTACACCCCATGTTCAGCAGGAAGTAGCTACAGAAGCCTGACCTTCGCCCCTGTTCCTAGGTAAAATAAGAATATTTTAAAATAACAAGAGGAGGAGATGAAAGGACATAACATGGATTTAATATACCCAATGAGCAGCCATTTTAACATTGCCTAAATCTCATGTTTTTCTGGCAGTTCACTTAACTTGCCCTTTAGTCACTAGCCAAGGACAGAACCGGTATCCCCAAGGTAGCTATTGATAGTTGCTTTAAACCCCTCTTCCCAGCTTGTTTTGTACTAATTAGCTTTTCTATTCCAAGTACCGCCTCCACCCATAAGACCCCGGTTAACCTAATCAACCCTTTGTGACCTTCATGACACAGACAGACCCCACCACCATGGCAGCAATCATGTGACTAGCCCACCCATCTGCCTGCTGTCCATCACCTGACATCAGTACCTGCACTTACCTGCCCCTTTGTGATGACATGGATTTGACCACCACCCAATTACCTTAATGACCTTACTCCATCAAAGGGAAGGATTAAAAGGACTCAACTACAAGCAATCAGCCACCATTGTCTTGCTAAGCTATGGTGTGGCCATGTGCTCTTTGAGCTGTGGCCAGGCCATATTTCCTGTCTTTGGCCCCCTTGCCTACCTTGGGGAGGTGAATCTCCTCTCTCTCTCTCTTTTTCTAATATAGTTTTTAAATAAAATATATTTTCCCTTTTAAAAAAAGAAAGAAAATAAACAACTCTGGTAAAAAATGGGCCAAAGACCTTAAGACACTTCACTAAAGAGGATATTCAAGGGCAAATAAGCATATGAAAATATGCTCCACATCATATGTCATCAGGGGAATACATATTAAATCAGTGAGAGACCTATAAAAATGGCCAAAATCTAGAACATTGACAACACCAAATGCTGGTGAGTATGTGGAGCAACAGGAACTCATACTTTGCTGGTAGAAATGAAAAATGATACAGCTACTTTGGAAGATAGTTTGATAGTTTCTTACTAAGCAAAACATACTCTTCCCATATAAACAGTGATACTTCTTGGTATTTACCAGCAATCATACTACTCCTTGGTAATTACCCAAAGAAATGGAAAACTTATGTCCACACAAAAACCTGCACATACATGTTTAAGGAAGCTTTACTCATAATTGCTGTAATTTGAAGGCAACCAAGATGTTTTTAAGTAGGTGAATGATTAAATTGTGGTATATCCAGACAATGAGATATTATTCAGTGCTAAAAGAAATGAGGTATCAAGCCCTAAATAGATATGATGGAAACAACTGCATATTACTAATTAAAACAATCTTATCCGAAGAAAGAAAAATGCTATATTATTTCAACTATATGAATTCTGGAAAAGGTAGAACTATGGAGACAGTAAAAACATCAGTGGTTGGCCGGGGTTGGGGGAAAGCAGAAACGAATAGGTGAAGTACTGAGGATTCTTAAGGCAGTAAAACTACTCTGAGTGATACAATAATGGCAGACACATGTCATACATTTGCCAAAACTCATAGAATGCATAACACCAAGAGTGACATCTAATATAAACTATAACCTCTAGGTAACAATGATGTTTCAATATATACCTATCAATTTTAATCAATGTACCACTCTGGTGGGGGATGTTGATATTGCGGGAGGCTATGCACATGTGGGGGCCAAAGGAATATGTGCCTTTCTTTCAGTCTTGCTGCGAACCTAAAACTGCTCTAAGAAAGCAAACTTGTTAATTAAAACAAAGCCAAAAAAAAAGCAAACCACTAAAATAAAACATTAACCGCAACATGCATAGTGACAATAGATACTTTTTCAAAAGCCAATTTACTCATCACTGTCACCATCATTTCATTTTATTGAGAACGATTCTTTTGTTCAAATGGCACAGAGAACTTAACACATCCTTGAGATGGCCTTGGATTATCAAAACTAAATAAAAATTCCATGCATAATCAAAGACAACTCCTATATTTAAATCAAAGGATTACATTCATTTGAACACTATCTGAAAAATAATCAGGTTTTATTATCCATAGTCTTGCAGATTAATTCTGTTTCTTATTTTTTTAAGTTTGAAAATGCAGTCTCCTAATCACCAAAGTCACAGTCCTAATATCAATTTAATATACTCACATTTTCTTTAGCTTCAAAAAAAAAAAAAACAACAAAAAAAGACAAAACAAAAACAAAACAAGGAGAGATACTCATATCCTATGCAGGGAGGAGATTATTCCCCTTTAAATTTCAACTTCTTCACACATGCTTTCTAAAACTTGTGTTCATATGAATTATTAAAGAACTTGTTAAAAATGTAGATTCTCTGTGTTCTTTTCCAGTGTGCATGAGGTATCGGAATCCCCACCTTCAATAAATACCCAAGTGATTCAGATGGTGGTTCATGATCCAATATTCAGAAATTGCTGTTGAAGAGCATGTTTGAGAGAGAGATTCATTTTATTGTATTTAAACTCAATTTCCTTCGCACTCCAAAAGGGCATAGTCACCGGCACTGCTTAGGAAAGGATTTATGGATGAAGTAGCACGGCATAGAAATGCCCACTCTTCCTTACTTCATTAGCTCTTTGACTCCCATTTCATCCATGCTCAACCACACTCTGAGCCAGGACACATAGGTCCTAGTATCCAACATGGGTATTATAGTTATATGTCCCAATGAGCAACCTATAACTTCACTAAAACTCATGTTATTTAAGTAAGGAGATTTGAATATGTTATTCCTAAAATCACAATCAGCTTCAAAATTCTCTGAACTATTGTAAAATTGTTTTTCTTTTCACCTTCTCCATGTTATTTTATCTAAACCATATGTTTTCAAAAGGAGCTTTAAAGGCAGTTTTTCTGATAACCAAAGACTTATGCTTTTTTAAAAAAGTACCACACATTGACTTCATTATTTTTCAAAGATAAGGCATAAACATAAAACACAATTAGAGAACACCTCAACCTTAACCAGAATTCAGTTTTATTCCTCTTGCCCCCACTTGGATCAATGAATGACTTGGTAGGAAAGGTATACATTCTGAACCAGAAAAAAATAAACATAGAAAATTGTGATTGAATGCATTGTGAGTGTTCCCCCCACCCTTTTGAATGGGCAATGTAGGTGCAATCTCAGTTTGCAAAAGTTTAGACTGAATATAAAACTACTGTAAAAATGATGGCAGCAAATGGATTTGATTCTTCCTTTCCTAGGATGAAATTTCAATAAGCATTCTTCTCGGTGTCCAGGCAAGCCAATGATGTCTGTTTATGTGGAACAGAAAAGTACATAATGTTCATTTGTTTTTGGTGAGTTATAAAAGCCAACATATGCCCCTGGTCTCCTATGCCAGCTACCAAGAAAGAAAAACACTTCTGGGTGCTGTGGGGTGGGGTGGGGTGTGGTCCATGATCACTTTGATAATCTAGGGCAGAGTGGGGTGTGGGGCTAGAATATAGGGTTCTTGACTCTTACATTCTCCCTCTAAAAAGTGGGGAAAAAACTGGAGCTGCCTTATGTTTTGCCAAATATTGGTTTGTTCTTGAAATCCAAGATATAATGTTTTTCTGTTCTACTGAAACTTTTAGAGTCAAACAATTCAGATATTAAATAATATATAACAAACATAAAATTTCAATCAGAAAATTTCCATTCTGTGACCAAGTACTTTATTACTTTGCATCAAGATGATATGGTTTTAGTTGAGAAGGTAAAATTATCCATAACTTTTTATTTAAAGAGGTGACATTCTTGGCAACAAAGAATACTTTGTTGATCAGTGTTCATAATTCATAGAAGTATGCAAAATAAAATCTCCAAATGAAAATGGCTTTGATCTCAAAACCCATCTCCAAACTTACTTCATAATTTAGAGGTATGTAAACAGAATTTTAAAAAACAGACTAGTATATTTATATAGCTAACTAGCTTGTATAGTCAGCAATTCTGCAGGAGATATGTGTTATTATTCTTCTACAATGTAGAGTGATCTACATTGTGTAGCCAAATAATTTAGCTATAAGAGATAGGTGCTGGCATCACAGAGATTCAGCACCAAAACCTGGCTGGACTCAAGGGCATATTTCCTTATTTCTCTAAACCTTTTTACTTCCCTATGTTTAATCTGTAAAACAGATATAACATTATCTACCTATTAAATAAACCATTCAATTGCAGGGAGCTGGCACATACTAAGGAGTAAATCCGTTTTTCCACAAAAGGACAATTATTCCTAAATGGCATCCTGAATAGAGAAGTGTATATACCTAGAACATTCATTCCTCTATGACCTTTTGGTGAAGGAACAGTTCCTGACTAGGAGCATCACTGATTGGTGAGGATGAAGCATGAATATTCACTAGGTCAGTTCCTGCGACTCTTTGGTAAATATTACTTCATTGTATTAGCTCCCGACTTGAATAAAGCAGTGAGATTCTTGAGTTTAAATATTTTGATCAAATAAAACTTTTTAATTGAAATTCAAAAGACAAGTTTTAAAAACAGTGGAATTTATGAAAGATTCCAAAATATCTTTTTGTGTTACTTAATCTCCCCATGGTGTCCTTCTATTACTTTGTTAAATACTTCAGTTTGCATGCTTGATCATAACTGTTTCCTAAAAAATTGTACATTCTCATTATTATGCACCACAGATAGGTAAGTAGATAAGTAGAGGTCTTCCACACTAAAATATTCAAGAGTGCTTCAGTTCTCACAAGTGTGTAACTTCTTCTAGTCCATTGTTTAATGTATGCTCAATGTTAAGCATCATGATTAAATAAACATTCTTTTTGTCTACCCTTTGAATAGGTGTGAAAGTTCTATAATGATTATTTTAAAAATATTCTGAATACCGATGTTGAATACATTTATATCAAGTGATTTTTCTTTTCAATACTTGTCCCTCTGATTACCAGTGAAAATGAGAAACTTTACTGTGTTATAATTGTAAAAAGAGCAGTTCACAGGTAAATAGCATTTGGTGTTGGTTCCTTCCAAGTTGTTCCTGGGATCCATAGAATAATCCTTGGAGATTTCACCTCATTGAAATAATTCATATTTGACTAAAATTAATAGCTAAAGAATGGCACAACATGCATTCAGAGAGTCTGGTGTTTCATTACCCTCACTGAGTTATTGTGCATGTTAGTATAATCAAAATCCATTCAGACTCAGATGATTATTCAATATACTTTTGAAGGATTCCATTCTCTTTTCATCCTTAGTGCATTCCCCAAGGAAACAAGATATATTAACACACCATATGGTAAGTAGAATCCATCATAGCACCTCAATGTATCTTCTATCATATGCTATTTTACAATGTGACATGCTCAAGCTCTTTTCTAATGAAGACTGTAACTCCTAATATAGATTTGGCAATATCACTTGCTTTTCTTTCCCCTTCACAGTCATCCCTGTCATTGCCATTAGCCTATTTTTATGTCTGAATAAAAGCCTGTGTTTCTTCCTAGAATGCAGCTTTTATAACAGTGTATAAAAGTAAAGTGTAAGCAAAAAGATGAAATAGCTCCAGATGTGGTAATTCAGTGACAAGTAGTTGAGCTATATGCTGCTAAGAAAAAAAATTCATAAAATATTACATTTTACTTTATTCTAGAAACACGTATAGTGGAAAGAACAGGGACTTTACAGTTCTATCTCAGCTTATGACTAGCTGTGTGACCTGGGGGGGGGGGGAGCGGAAATTACTTCTAAACTCAGAGAAATAAGGACACTAACTTCATGAGACTATGGTGAGATTTATGTATGGCAATGCATGCAAAATTCCCAGAGTATAGTGCCATTCACAAAGTTAGAGTGCTATATATTTAATAACTGTTTCTATACCTCTCTATCCTCTAAAGTTTCCCCGAGATATTCCCACTAAATTGTATGGGGACTGTGCATCTGAAAACTAAAACAAATATGTAATGATCTTTAATCACTGTTTTGGAATAGTTCATTTAGTTGAAATGCAAATCTGTTATACAAATTTAGATTTGTATACCACTCAGCACATTATATCATTTCTATATCATCTGTTTTATGGTAGAGGACTCAAAAGGTAGAGCCATGCTTCTTATGTGTCATTGCCTGATATCATGTATGTGATTAATTAATAAAAGTTTCATGATGACTTGCATGACCCTCTTTTATGGTGACCAAATGGCAAGTCACGTAAAAAAAAAATACTATGAAAGAACACAAATAATTAGCTTTGTTTACTAAAGGTAGTAGGTGCCTTGCAAGTAATGCAAAAGATAATTTTGTTTGACTAGGAATATAATCTTATATTTTGATATGAAGAGAATAAAGGCTAGGCTTAAAGTAATATTTAGGCAAATAAAAAATTGTGGAAGTGTTGCTGTGAGTTTTATGAAGTAGCAGTGAAAATCAGATATGAGATTGAAATTGAAAAAATAGTCTTTATTCTCATTGCATATATTTATTTTTCTTCATAGCAGTCCTGCAGTAGAAGGGGAGGGAAAAAAAGACAACTAAGAGTATATATATTAGAAAGGAAGACAACAGGCAGATTGTCTGCATAATATTGGTTCCTAAAAGAGTGTTGGTTTTGAAACAATTTTGAGTGTTATTTTGGTCTATTAATTGGCCATCCAACCATCAATTCATTCAGCCATTACCTACTGAGCACCGCCTTAGAGAGCAGGCACTGGGTGAGTTGTCTTTCTGCTTGGTGATGTTGTCTTCCTTGCCAATCACTCTTCGTTATAGATAGGAGATGTTTAAATTATTAAACAACTTGTACAGAAAGGGAACCAACCATTCAGAAAGGACATTTTCTACATGTAAACTTAATGATAAATGTATCTAAATACATTATCATTGTGTTTTCTCTTAAACACCATGAAGTAATTAAGTACTGCTACTATTCTCATTTCACATATGAGAAAATGGAAGGCTAGAGAAACCATTTGCTCAAAATCATACAGTTTTCAGGTGAAACAGTTAGAATTGGAACCTAGGCTAATGACCAGAGGTCATGTTCTTAACTAGGTAATGCTGTTAGTACTGATAAATATAATTTAGATCCCGTGGAGGCAAATCTGTAACACGGTAAATCATGGTACAGTTGAAATGCCTCATGGGAGCCTTTTTTTTTTTTTTGACATTTTGCCTGTATAGTTGTTGACTAAATGTACCATATAATTATGCCTCTCGTATCTGTCCTTTTACCTTCTTTTTAATGACTAGGAAAAATGATTGCAAAATTTGTTTTCTGAATTTCTGAAAATTGCATCAACTTAAGTGTTTGGGAAAAATGCCTTGATGATTAAGAGCCTCATATCCATAGTTAAAGCTCCAAAATTATGAGTTTAAATCGTGCCCAAGAAAAAGATCTGGTTGCTATTACTAAAAAAAATGAACCACAGCAGAAAATCAGAGCAATTTATGTCTAAAAAAGATATAAGCCCCTGTATGGTTCAAGCTTATCATTTTACAGATGGAAAGGAGGCCTAGAAAAGGTTCCTGGTTGTGCCCAGGGCATACTACTAGGTGGAACAAGGACTGGAACACAACCATGGGATTCTGCATGTTTTCTTGTAGGTAAACTAGAAAGAAATCCTGACCAGCATTCGGGGTGGGGTGGGGGTGGGGTCCAATAAATTGGTGTCTACCATTAAACAGCTGTGCTTTCTTTGGGTAGTCACTTATACTTTCTGGATTTTAATTTCCTCATATGGAAAGAAGGATTTCTTAGTGAATGGTATCTTAGTTTGCTTCTAATTCTAACATTTTTTTAACCTGAGGTTTTTTTTATATCATAGCCAATTTGGTTATGTCAGATAGACATTGTTTTGATTCACTCAAGTTTAAGCCTACCATCCTGCTGATTCAGAATACACTGTTCTAATTTGTTTTTCTGATTTGAGTAGCTTTTATGCTAAGATCTAAGTGTTGTTTTAGATTTGACTATCGTTGAAGGCTTTTAAAAAATCTGACATTCTTATCTAAAACTAAGGTAGCTTAAAAAATTATTCTCTGCATAGGGATTAAATATATCTTAATAATGATGAAACAATAAATAATTTAAGATATGTTTTGATTATATAATCAAGGATAAAGTGTACCACCCTGAAGATGTTTAACAACACATTCCAGTACTAAAGACTGAATTAAGACAGCTATTAAGGAATAAGAAATGAGAAGATAAAGGTGACCAATGGAGAAATGCAAAGACTAGAAACATCTTTCAAAGAACAACAAAATGTGATATACTTTACAGTTAAAAATGCAAAGAGAATCTCTTACTTGGAAATCCATGCCATTTCAATATTCTTAGTCATTCCAAGTGACTTTCCAAAAGGAAAAAATATATATATTTAAGCAAAGGCTCTCTTGTATTTTTGGAGAAAGTCAAAGTCGCACCAGTATGAAGAAACCTAGAAACTCATTCCAAACTCCACAAAATGCAGCTTGAATTTTGAAGAATTTTTTTTTATTACAGTTGGACTATTTACTCTCTAATATCGGTCCCAGTGAGAAAAAAGTGCTAATAACTGTAATAATGGTAACAACAATATATACCTATATTGTATTTGCTATATGATAAGCACTGTTCATATATTATATTTAAATACAAATTAAATTTTTTTAACTTTTAAATTTTTTTATTTTAAAATTGTGGGGTACAACAGTTCAGGGTTAGTTATACAGATATTAATTGTGCAGTACCCTTGTTGATGAGGTGTGCCCCCCATTCCTCAGGCTGATTTCCACTACTGTCAATCCCAGCCCCCTGCCCCCCAACCCCCCCGCAGTTTCCCGCTACTGTCAATCCTTTTCTTATAGTACAAATTAAATTTTGTTGTTGTACATTTATTTTGCTACTTATTTGCTTTACAATAGTGCTACTAATTGAGTTTATACAAGTTAAAAAAGATATTTTACTTTTATGTTCTAAATAAGTTAAGTTTTGTCCAAAAAACCTGATAAATGTGATGCTGTACATATCTGGGTCTTCTAAATTTATACGTGAAATTATCTTTGTTTAAACTGCTGTGATTGCTATGTACCTAGAATATAGAAATATTGGAACTGAAGGGGAAATTGGTAATTGTATAATCAAGGAATCATAAGTATTAGCAAAATCAGAGCATTTTACAGAAAAGACAATGCAGGGTCAAAGATGTCAAGAGACTCTCAAGGTCATCCAGGGGCAAAGTTAGACCCTCTTCTCCTTGGTTCCAATACTGAGAAATTTCCACTGCAAGCAAAACTGATGCAGCTGCAAGCTCTTAGCAGTAACAAGCCATGAAGATAAGGCTATTAGAAGAATAAACAGCTTCCTTACAATGTCTTTAAAACCCTAGAACATGGGAGAAATGTTCTATGTATGTCTACTGGAAAAAATAATATTTCAAATGAAATAGTAAAGTTAAAATGTAGGAACTCAGCTCTGAGGACTCCAGAATCCCTCTTCAATGTCCCTTCCATTGTGCCCCCACACAGGCTAGGCACTTCTCATACTTAAATCTGGTCCAAATCACCCCTACTCTTGAGCAGGGCTGCTACTAGCCCATTCGGTCCCTTTGTGTGAATTTAAGAAAAGTTTCCTCCTTTGGGTGGCTAAATTTAAAAAAATGCACCTCATCTGGGCAATCTGCAGCTCCTCCAGCAGATGACTGTACCCCTAATTCAGGAAGATGCAGACAACTCCCAGAGGACATTGCTTAGAGAGCAGACTGTTGGCTGATTTTCATCCCTTCCGGCTTTCTTGGCAGGACACTTTTGTGCAATACTCTAACTGTACAAGTCTACACGGTGATCTTGCTTTTGAATCTGTTGTTTGTCTCATGAGTTTCCTGAAGACTGGAATGCAATGTCATGGTTGTAGAGTTCTCTGTTGGATACCCGTCAACACTTACACTGCCTTCTTTCTAATCTCACAGAATAAATTTTTCTACCCTCGACCAAAGGCAACATTTCCACCAATGCCTTCTATGTCATCTTCTGCCAACTCAGTCCAACAGCATATTTTTGTTTATTTATCATCACCATTTTCATATACTGAAAACACTCTTTTCCAGTTTGTAATTATTCTGTGGCAGAGCCTGGGTAGCTCTCCACAAAAATTTTCTCCTTTTCCTCCTGGGCACACATGTAGACCACATTTTCCAGTCTCCCATATAGTTAGGTGTGCTTTATGACTAAGATCTGGCAAATGAGCCAGTGGGCAAAAACGTATAAGCGATATGAGCCTACCCTATAAACCATCTTGTGCAGTCCTCCATCATCTCCATCTTTTCTTGTGTGCAGAAGATCCAGTAGAGGTCTGTGGGCCCTGTGGGATAGTTGGGTGACTAGACTGAAAGAACCTGTGTCCTGAAACAACTGAACAGCTGAGCAACCATGCCAACCCCCTACTGGACTGTAACAAGCATTAGAAAGTGTTTGTGTTGTCACTGAGATTAGTGACTGTTATAGCAAGTGGCCTACCCTGCCTAATGCACGTGCTCAGGCCTCTTGCAACTAAATAAAACATCTTTTGAGTGTGTGCTATTTCATTCTCATCCTCCAAATGCCACTTCCTCTCTTTTGTCCCTTTCTTAACTGAATGTCTTTAAAAAGCCATCACCAAAGCCCACTGCAAAATGCACAGCTTTCCAACATTTGCTAGGCCCTAGTGAGGAGTTGGATAACCACTCTTTTTTATGCAGTACAAGAAACTCAATAATACCATGTTTTCTCTCTCTACCTCCAGAGATATCAAGACTACTCTGGCTTTTCAAAATTTTAGAGATCATCATGAAATTTCTGCCTTCTGTGTTGTTATCATAGAACTGATTCAGGTTTCTGGGTTTGAGGTATTTTATGTGTTCGGGAAGAGAACACATTTAGTTTGTTTTTTGTTCTTAGTCATACTGCCACAGGCTATTCTTTAAAAAAAGTAAGATCTGGAGACCCTGCATTTTAGATGACAAAGTCCAGAGTGTATGCTTTAAACTCTACTACTCCCCACGCCCCTCATAAATATCCAGACTTTCACCTAAGGAATAATAGATGTAGTTATTTATTTTTGGAAAATGTATGCACTACACAAAATTATCTCATTATCTGAGATTAACTTCCATATTCTGCCTGCTTTTCCATACTTTCTCAGTGAACAGTAACATGCAAAGAGATGGGAAGAATGTTTACTTTTGAAATTAGAACCACATGCTATGGTTAACTGTGAGTTAGTGGTAAACCAAGTAGGTTCACAACAATGTAGACAATGGAACAAAATACTGCTATAGACAATCAAAGACTATAGTTGCAAATTGCGATCTGCAAGATAAAAACATTAAATAGTGTGGAGAATATCAAATTTCAAGGTGGGTCTGGCATGGCTATTCATCTGTTCAAAGAATAAAAGTATAGAAGAGTATTTTTGAAGTATTTCTTCCTCAGAACTACTTCTGTTTTTTTTTTTTTTTTAAACAATACAAACATTAAGAGGGAAGACGAAATTATGTGCCTTTAAGGGTGATGATATTTGAGGTTAAAATTAAGTTGGGAAAAGGTAGCAAGTTTCTGTAAAATTTTCCAATAATACACATTCTGATTGTCTGACTACGTAAAATACTCACTGAACGACACATAGTTTGCTGTTGTGGGGCCCAATTAAAGCAAGTAAATGAACAGACCACTTAGTGCTTAACTGGAACCCTGGTGACTGGGTGACATCACAGGAAGGTAGAGACTCTGGTTATCCCAGTGATGACTCTACACCAAGGAAGCAGAAGCATTGCAGCCGTGTATAGTTAAGTTACTTCTGCCACTGTCCATTGGAATGTAGATAAGAACAGAGCAGGGAAAGGGAAAGCAATGATTATTTGCTAATAAGAGGGAATTACCATATTAATTATTTTATTGGTCAGCTTATAGTTGGCAGGTACCCCAACTGAGGTATGCCATACACAGTAAAGAGCATCATGCTAATTGTGAATTTAAGGCAACGGAGCACAGTGGAAAGTCTATTCGTGTTCTGAAGGCCAGGGTTTGGTTCTGTTTCCTTCTCTGCCAGAATGAATATCCAAGGTAGGTTAGGATGCAGATTGTGAACCTCTCTGATTCTGTTTTCTTCTTTGCAAACTAGGGATACTAATACCTGCATCACGAATCTGTGAGCTACACACACACACACACACTGCTCTTTTTAACTGTTATAAATATTTTGCATGATAACAAATATTAATCATACATTTATTTCAATTATCTAAGTATTTATTGAGAAGTTTGTGTTCTTAGTAATGATTTAGAAACTATAAGTAACTATAAGAAGTGGTTGGACCCTGCTTTTGAAGCGATTGCAACTTATTTGGATAGTCAAGACATACTCAGGAAGCAATAAATATTAATATTAAATCATATTTTAGTAAGAATGATATGGATCATAGATGATGAAGAACATAAAATAGGAGGTAAGATCAAATATGTTCCTAAACAGGAGATATTAAATATTAGTTAAGAAGCAAAAGATAAATAATAAAAGAGATTCCTTAAGTTAGGTCCTTCTAGATTTATCTGACTTCTATAAATTTAGTTGGATACGTTTGTCTGCATGTGACAGAAAAGCCAAATAAAAACAATCTCATTTCAGATTTAAGACAAAAAAATGATTTCTTACACACACACACACACACACACACACACACACACACTCATCTGGTTAGGCTATCCAGGGCTGGTGTGGCATCTCCTCGGTGTCAGAACCCAGGTTCTTGCTATCTTGATGCTTCATTTCCACTGTCATCTCATTGTGCATGATGGCTGCTAGAACTCCAACCATATCTACGCATTCCAGAAAGCAGAAAGAAGGAAAAAGGAAAGAAGATCATCCTACTTCCTCTTTTTTCAAAAGGCATCCTAGAAATAGCAAACTATTTCCACTTCTCATTCTCGGAACTTAGTCATGGGTCCATACTGAGATGTGGTGCTTTTGGGAACTAGTCCTTAAGCGTTTTATTAGAGGAGAAAGAGAGGATGGATATCAGGTGAGGGTGAGAGTGGAGGTAGGCGAGGGAAGTCTCTGGTAAACTTGATTGCCAGTTTTTATTTCCTTCTCTAGGGATAAACCTAAAACACGTTCATAGAAGAAAGAAGATCCAGGTTTTCGTTCTGGCTCTGACACCGGTTTGATAAGGTTGCTGTTTCTCTCTCCACTTCCTTTTTTTCATCTGTAAAATGAGGGCTAGATTCTTTAACTGAACTGAAACTCTATAATCCTATCATGAGCAAAAGCAGACTGGTGAAGCTGGACCCAGTGACTTTATGAAATGGAAAAGGTTCAAGAGTTTAACATTTAAAAGATTAGATTAATAAATTAACTGGGTCACTGATCTAGAGAAAGGTTGAGAGTCCCAGACTCATGAAGGGAGGGGTTTCCTTCCTTGGTGATATTCCTGGTTTACATGTAGCCAGTGGAAACTCATTTAGAGACTGTTGGTTTGATGTTTCATGAGCCCCTGTAGGCAGAAAATTATATACAGCAAAGACTACTGGATCCAGTTCTTTTTGGCAGATAGCGTAGCTAAATGAATGCAAACACGTTAGAAGACCTGGCTTTCTGTCCTCTTCACTCATTTCCTTTGTGACTTTCACCAAATATCTAACCTCTTTGGGTCTCAGTTTTACCCTGAATGTAATTTTTTGGTAGGTAGCCCAACAAAATAATTGGTTTTCTGTCTCCCACTGATAGATTTTCTGCCTCCCACTGATGAATTTCACAAATATTTTAATGTGCAGGCAGGCTGGCATGTGGGGGAAAAAAAGTGACCACTGATCTGTTGAAACATGTGGCTGCTCCCAAGGTGGAAGGTTCTAGTAATAGCAGTAGCAGCCGCAACAACAGCAGGACAGCATCTGCTGCAGAGCAACTCTGTGTGGGACTGAGAAGACTATGTTTGTGCTGCTGTGAAGGGACTGAGCTAGACCAGGTAAGAGCTCAGCCTCCTGAGTGAGTGAGGGATCATTTCCAGCAGCCTGGGTGCCCAGCTTGTGGAGGCTGAACAGCAGAGTCCAGGATGTGAAGCCAAATGCTGGAGAATGGCCAGAGGCATGGTGGAGCAAAGGAAAGTGAAGGATGAGGATGCTTCTTGACCTTGGTAGACTTGGCTCAATGAAGAAACACTCTGGTGAAATATTCATTTTCTCGTGCTAAGAATACTTGTATTATTTCAGACTGGTGGTGTTGGAATATGCTTGATTGCAGCATAGTGGAATATGAGAATGGACAGAAAAGGTCAAGATATATTTATCTGTCAGTCTCTCTCTCTCTCTATCTGGATGTGGAGAGGGGTGTTCTACATAAGCAGCAACTTCACATTATGAATTGGTGGGTGGTACATTTGGATGCCAGAATTATGTGAGAGCTGCAGCAGACCTTTTTAATTCCCTTTATGTAGGGAAGAGTTAGCTTACCCAAGAAGAGGTCTGGCCTTTGCCCTTTGGCTGTAAGTGATTCTTAAGCACCTGGAATGTCCTGCCTGATAAGAGTGTCTTTGTTTGTCTCAAGGTTTTTAGTCATTAGACAGTAACAATGAGATGAGTGATGAGGGCTTAGGAACATGACTTATCAGTGTCAACCTCTGAAGGAACTAGAAGCTACAAATATTATCCTTAACTTCTGAGAAGAGCTGGAGACCAAAGAACTACAAACAGATACATGGGCAGTAAGTGACTGAGCCCTGGTAAAAACTCTGAACACTAAGTAAGGCTAAGAGGAGTATTTCCAACTGATAATACTTTGAGTTGTGTCAGATATCACAGCTGGGAGAAGGTATAGCCATAGGGAAAAGATTTCATAAGGAGCTCTGTATTTGGACCCCTCCTTGACTTTGCTCTATGTGTCTCTTTCTTTGCTATTTCTAATTTGTATACTTTTATAGATTGAGTATCCTTAATCCAAAACTCAAAATACTCCAAAATTTGACACTTTTTGAGCATTAGTATGGCACCACAACTGAAATTTTCACACCAGATCTCATGTTTTATGCACAAAATTATTTAAAATATTCTGTAACATTATTCAGGCTATAGTGTACAAGTATACGTGAAGCATAACTGAATTTCATGTTTAGGCTTGGGTCCATCCCATCCCTAAGATATCTCATAATATATATGAAAATATTCCAAAATAAAAAAAAAATTCAAAATCTGAAACACTTCTGGTCCCAAACATTTTAGATAAGGAATAGTCACCCTATACTATAATAGTACTGCATGTAATTTTAAGTATAGCACTTTTTTTTTTTTAGTTCTGTGAGTCATGCTAGCAAATCACTGAACCTGAGGGAGTTGTAGGGATGTTGAATATGTAGCCAGCTGGTCTGAAGTCAGAGTGCCCTGGTGGTCCTTGAACTTGTGGCTGGTGTCTGAAGTAAGAGCAGTCTTGTGGAGGACTGTCAGTTCACCCATGCTGTTTGACAAACTCACTGCATTTGATGTCAGATTTCTTTGGCAGACTGGGCAATCTGAAGGGCTATGCTCTCCCTTACCCTTGAGATTAACTCCAGGTAATTTCTTTATCTAAAGTCTTCTTCTTCGTTAGGGTCTGCTGGATCCTTGTAGTTGACAATGTTAGCCATTCAAAAGCCATTTTCTTTTTCTTGACTTAAAAATAAAATACCAGTAATGTACGTATCTGAGCCAAGTGTTGGATCAAGTTTGGTCAAAATCAATCATGACATTTCTGTTTTCTGCTTTCCCTTTAATCTGTGAGTCTCCATGTAAGCCAGTTTTGGCCATTGAGCCTTGAACAGATTTCTGCTGGGGGTACATGTATTCTGGGGAATCTTTTGCCTTCCTGATAAGAGGGTACATAGAGCTTCCTCATGTTGCTGGTTTGTCTGCCTTGAATGTAACATAATGCCTGCAGGGCAGACCATAAGGCTACAAGCCAACATGTCCAGAGAGCAGGATTGAGCCTGGGGCACAAGTGACATTTTTAAATCACTGCATTAGCAGTGGAACACCTATTTCCAGACTTCTTGTTATGTGAGAATAATAAACCTGTATTTTGTTTATAGCCAGTATATGTCTCATTCCTGCTGTTTGTAGTCAAATGCAGGCACAATAACAGGCACAAGTCCCCATAGAGCGAATAAAGAGGTGAAGTCTCATATTCAAGGTCTTAGGGTACACTAAGACTATGCTCTAGTTTCTTGATTCCTATTCCAACATTTTCTTCCAATGCTCTTTTTATTTCCTATTTTATACCTTATGAATTATAATAAACTTAATGCTCTATAATTCATACTATTCTATAAAGTAAATGATGTAACCCTCCAGTTACAGAAATAGATATCGTATATAGCTCAATGTTCTATTACCAGACCCTCAAAACAATTTAACCTGAATAATAATTGTGATTTTCTCATAAATTTTATTTTCTTATATTTTTAATACATATTTTTCTCTTGACACTTATCAACTCCCTTCCCATTATTCCTTATATATTTGTGTGTGGTACAAAATCATGTCACATGAATTTATAATAATACCACTTTATTCCATCCACCAAGCGTTAATACTTGCAAAGAACTTCAGAGTTTATTTTAATCTGATTTCAGCTGCCTGAAAGTATCTTTGTTCAAAATAAATTTATTTCTTATTTGATTTAAAACAAATATAAAATTGACTAAATTTCTAATTATTAAATAGATTTTCCTCACCATGTTCCATTTATTTAGTAAAACAAGCAACCCTGTTTTAGGGGATAAATCCCATAGTTCTAGATAACAAAGCCCACAAATTATAATTTCCCTGTTATTGACCTGGCTGAGAGCATAATTAGTGTATATTTTCCTTCCAAAATAACTAAATAACAACTTATAAATCAATCACTTTTCAGTCTCCCTAATTTCTAATTATCAATGTTTAATTAGGAAACCTCCTATGAGAGTACTTACAGCTATGTTTTCACACCAAGAACTGTAAGTTCAAACTTCAAAATGTTCAACTCTAGAGTATTTTTTAAAGTATATTGTAGAAACAAGTGACAACATACATACAAAGAATGTCACTGTATTAGAATCTACCCAACTTTCTTCACTTTTTTCTTATAAAAGTAAGAGCCTTAATAAAAAATCAGACAGATTTATAGGATATTACAATACTGAAAAGATTCTGCCATTCTATGTAAACTATGCATCTCAAAAACAAGAAAGGAGAAGCAGAATTCTGCTTTGTGGACTTGTTTTTCAATCCACATCCTGGCCATATTCTCAAACGTCTTTTAGAATAAAATATCTTTTATACAAGTAAACCAGTGTCATTCGAAACATTCTTCCATTTCTTTGTAAAGCATTCTGCTGGATTTATATCTCATTTTATTGGCATAAAACCAAGTAAAAGTTTCTGAATCACAATAGATATTTTGCCCAAAGAAAGAAATTGTGCCTGTGGATTTTTCCTTTTTCCAAATGTGAAGGTTTTAGGGAGGAAATGATGGACCCTACTTGAGCACATTTTAAATACAGAACAAGCACATGACAAAATCACCATCTGGGTTCACCATCATGGGGCGTTAGTGTTTTGCAGGATACCTCACAGGAGACCCATTTCTTAAGACTTATTTTATATCTTGAAACATCTTAGAAATGAAGGTTGAATACTAGTGAGCAAAATTTTTGAAAACACAAAGAGGATATAGAGAAATTATAAAAGGGTGGATCCATTCCTTTCTCTTTTATCAGAACAGGCAGAAAAATCTTACATTATTTATACAGGATAATAAGTGAAACACATAGAAAAATGTAAAGAGTTTCAATAAAAATAATAGAAAATAATTAATAGTTTGGACATTTTTAAACACTGGTTCAGAAGAACTTGTAAAAAGCATTTAATGTCTTTTCAAGATATCCCTCTAAGTTCAGCATCAGTATTAATGTTGCCATAAAAATGTGGAACTCAGGCAACTCCTTCTAGGACACCCCCTCATCAGACAGCAGCTTCAGGACTAAAAGCTTCATGTTTTGACCCCTGACCCCAATCCTGTTTTCACTTGATGATTTGTCTTTGAAGGGAATAGGTCATGTTAAAGAGATTAACTGCTATGGAAATCTGAAACAGGTCAATTAGAAATAATGAGTTAAATAAGTGCAGTTTTATGCGGCCATAGTTGGGAGTTTGGGGTGAGCTGGGAGATCTTCATGGAGGATGATATAATCAGCGCATATAAAAATTTAATGGACAGACCCTTGGCAAATGTTCCACTGGCACTATTGCAGTGGTTCCAGAAAAATCCATCTGTATAGATAAAAAGGAAGTAGAGAATTGAGGTAATTTCTAAATATTTCAGACTTCTACAAAAGTCACAGTTGAAATACTGAGATTATAAAAACTTGAATTACTTTAAATCTTCATCTATTTCATCATGTGTAGATAGTTTAAATCCTTGTGTGAGACATCTTCAAACATCTATAAGAAAAAGGTAGAACAGAGAAAGGGCCACTTACAAAAATTTTACAACTTCAATTTACCTAAAAAGGATTTTTCTCATCTGATATCGTTTATGTGTTAGTTGTAAAATAAATTAGTACTTGGAGGCGAGAAGAAGAGTGGAAATGAAAGAAATATGGGCTGGGCAAAATGCTGCATTTTTAATCAAAGTGAGCCAGAAAAGTTAAACCTGACAATTTATTCTCTTGATCACATAATCAGAGTAAAATAAAAAAGGGGAATAAATTGTTTTCTATCTTACAGGGAAGAATACAGCAGCAAGAAAGGAAAATGAGCAACATGTTTGAAAGTGAAGCCTCAGAACTTACTCTTTAGTAAAAAAAAAAAAAAAGCTTATGCATGAAGAGACTATTTTTAAAAAATAAGAATGAGCCACTAATTATAAAAATGCTACCACTTGGCTAGAACAAAAAATGTTGTTTCAAAGTAATTTCAGAACTTCACCCAAACAAAGCCTGTTTGTATTTTGGTTGTTTTAATTATTGATTCATATTTGCCAAGATTGAAAAGGGATAATTTACATTATTTAATATTAATATCCCTTGCTGCCATTTGGTTAGTAGCCTTGTTTGAATGAGGTCACCATCATATTCCCAATATCCTTACTCCTCTTTTTCAAGGTTTGATAAATAAAGTAATTTAATTCTCCAGAATTGTATTTAATATAGAATAAGATAAAATACAAAAGTAAATTTAATAGTATATTAGAAAAAACATATCTGAGGTGAGAGATGCTTGTCAACCAGAGACAGCTAATGCCAAGGACAACAAAAACAACAATAAAAAGCAGACAAGTTGTTGAACATCAATTGGAATCTCTAAGATATAATATGACAGAAAGTGAGCATCTGTTTTTTGGAATAATTTGCATGAAAAAAGCATAGTGCATAGTATTCAATACTTAAAAGAAAATCAATAAATGTTAGGGTGATTACCAGGAAGTGAACTCAGGCACCCAAAAGGTAGGCCAGAGCAGTAAGTCTCAAATGTTAATGTGCTTGTGATGCATCTAGGGATCTTACTCTGATTCAATAGCTCTAAGGTAGAGCCTGAGAGTGTTGTGTCTCCAAAAAGCACTCAGGAGACAAGGATGCTGCTTGTCTGGGAAAAAAACTTTTGAGTAACGGGGCACTATAGCATGCAGTAGGAACAGGTGCAGGTGCTTTTTTTTGGGGGGGGGGGGTCGTGGGTTGAATAGACTGTCCCAGAATTGAGGGCAATCTGGGAAACTTCTGACCCAGATGGCTCTCTTCCCTATTAACATCATTCTACAGTGACTAGGTCACTCAGGGGGATGCAATAATAAAGTCAGCAAGATTTTTTTTGGGTAAAGAGAGAGGACTAAGAACAAGACAGGAAATAATCATTTTGTAATTGCTTTAAACTAATTTGCTTTAATAGATTCTACCTGTCTTTAATAAATAAAATCTGAATCATATTCAATATGCCTTTTCTTGAAGGAATAGAGTTGTTTTTTAATTGTTGGAGAGGAAAAAAAAGTATTGATTTGATTATTAGCCAAGGTTTGGAAAACAGAAAATAATTAAAAGCTTTCAAGGAAGTCGTTTAAATTATATTAAATTTAAATCACAACTAGTCATTTCCTGTTTTCATTAATATTTTGTGTATACTAAATTATATTATCTTCCCTTTATCTTACCTTTTAATCACCTAAAAAATCTGTAAAAATAGATTGAAGGCTATTTTTAGTTAACTATGGATAGAGTGATAGGAGAAGAGAATAGGTACACCTCTGCAAGTGAATCTACTATAAGTCAATTTTGCACATATATGTGACCTACAATTTATGCTGTAATGTCAAAGAATAATAAGCACTCTCCTGTCTTCTCACATAATATATCAGTACCATAGTCATATCAATTTGAGGTTCAAAATATATATCACCTTGTTGAAAGAAGGCAACTTGCTTTTCACAAAGTAGTCTGTTGTTCTCAGTTTATTTGATAATGAATAATTTTTGTCTAACCTTTGCTTGATGCATATACCTTTACCATTTTAGGAAATTACAAATATTTTCATTTTTCTTTGATCCTTGGAGGTCTCATTTTTTTCCTGTGTACTGGATTACATAGTTTTTTTTCTCATTGATAAAGCTAACTCTGTTCTAGTCCAAATCTTTTTTAAATAGAGAAAGAAATGACTATTTTTTACTAAAGTTCTTTTTGAGGATTCTAATCATGATTATACCACTGGGGAAAGAATAGAACCTGGCATAATTTATATAAGCTTAAGGAGATTAATCTATTTCCATTTTATTCTCTTATTGGACTACTTTCATTTGTCACTCGTTTTTAGCACAGTGTCTTAAACAAGCAATCAATAAATAGTATATTTATCTTTTTACTATTTTTACATAACTATTATAAACTGAGTATAATCGGATGTTTCATTTAAAGTTTTTTTACAGATAACTAGGTAATAATTTGGAGTAAAAAAAATATTTATCACATCAACTTTGAGGTACAATTAGGATTGATAAATAAATTAAATATTTTTCAGATTCTTTAACATTGATTGTATTACCTATCAGTGCTCTACAAGCAGGTATAGAATTTTTTGGTGAAAACTAGTAAGCTTTAGTTAAATATTTTAAAGAAGTTCTACTAAAAATCTGTGTTTAGTTTCATATTTAATTCTGTGTTTTCTGTGATTTACATAATGTTCTAAGATATTTGGGCTATATAAAGATAAGTTGTGGTTATTTTCTTTTAGTTTTCCATTTTGGTGATAAAGATGAACCTAGTTTGGAGATTAATCAAAGCTATCTACTGTGAACAGTGTGGTATACCCTGCTCCATTTGGAATGACTCAAAGGGGAAGGTGCTCACTAACACCTCACTAATGGCCAAGTATATCATAGAGCAGCAAAACAGTGAAACAATATGCACAAAGACTGAAATGACACCCTTAATGTGGGCTCACCAATATTTCAGGTTTTATGTTCTCAACCAACCTACTATTCTCAGGACTTTAAAAACATACACATACATGCACCTGCATGTATATGTAGATATGTGGACATATACATATATACTGATACACACTTTAAGAATATTTGCATATTCATGTATGCATATATATGTGTAATTTACTCAGCTAAACCAAGTTTTTTTATTTATAGTTTTAAAAAATCTCTTGTTCATTAGTTCTCTAGTATCCAGATATAGCATAAATCTTAGCATCTCTCTGATAATATGATTCAAATCAAAGAAAGCTTCCACAAAAGTAAGAAACTGGGGTATAGGTGACGGAAGAACAAGCACCTGGAATTTAAAGAAATGTTTGAAAAGGCCTTAGACTTTTAGAGATCAAGATTTTGGATTACTTTGGACCACCGATAGGAGCAGAAAGGAAAGTTTCGATAGGTGGAGAGAAGAGGTCAGAAAAATTTCAGAGGTGGAGTTGCGAGAACTTGCTGATGCTTTGTAATGGCATCAGGGCAGGAGCTAGAAGACTGGGAAGAAGAGGAATTAAGAATATTTCCTATGTTTTGGCTTCAGCAACTGAAAGGATTAGTGTCTCATTTACAGAAACCCTGAAGAGTTAACCGAAGGAACAATACGTATAATTAGTTACCATCTCTGTAGATTTCAAGTATTTTCCTTGACTATATCCCTTCCTTTGCTGTCTTCATTGGATTCTTTCAGAAACATACTGCATGTATAGGTATTGTCATTATTTTACTGTGTTTTGGATCACCATATGAGGTTTTAGAGTTACTTGGCCCAGTGATCTGGGATGTTTGGCAGACTTTCAGAAATCTACATTGGGCAAGAAGTAAGCAGGTCATGGTTACCTTCCAAAATACAGTGTCACAGTGTTGGAATGAAAGGGCAGCTAAAATTTATTTTCTTCTGCAATTTTACTGGGTCAGTTTCTAGTTCCCCCACAATTTTCCCACATCTGCAGCCAGTTTCCTGGAAGTCAGAGTAGTGGAGTAGAAGTTCTTGGGTGCATTGGTACCTAGAGAACAATTACCTCTCTGGGAGTCTGTATAAAAAGGACCACAAATGTTTTCTGTTTTTCTTCCACATTCACCTTTCTCTTCCCTCTCCTCTCCTCAACACAAAAATACATTATTTTCTCTGACACAAGAATTGCTTTGGTTAGGGGCTAAGGGACAAGAAATCAGGAAGGGCAGTGAGCTACTCAGAGAAACTTTCAAATACAGGTCAGAAGCTACATAGCCGTAATCAATACGATTGTATATTTATCTTTCTTTCTTAGGACAGATAAAATGCTTTCCAGTCTATATTATAAAAAGAAGTTGTCTTTTTTAATGACCAATGCCTCAGATGTTTCAATGTCATTTAAGAATGCTTTAATTATTACCATATAATTTTTTTTATTTCCTATTCCCCTCCCTCCCTACCTCTCTCTTTCTCTTTTTTTTTTCCTGTTCTTGCTCTCTTCTCTTTCTTTTTTCTTTTTATGACTAACATTTCCTCAGAAAGTATGCATCTGGCATGAATTGCAATATCTAATTGTAATGCTGCTACACTAAACAATCAATTTTCTTGAGTAAGATACTTTTGAAATTGAACTTTTTGACCTTGTATACTACTTAAATGCAAAATACAATTTGACTCATAATAACTTTTATTATTGTATTTTATATAATAAGAGTTTTGTAGTAGAACTGGTACAATCAGAATCTTTTTTTTATACAGAAGAAAAATTTCCTCATCTAATTACTTTGAAAACACAATTAATGCTAGCCTCTTATTCCTGGAATGTAACAAAGCATCCATTAAATTTGGGGAAATGACAAAGTAGGCCTCTTTTTCACATGCCTATGCATTTTGTCTGTTTTTTTTTTTTTTATTTTTGCTTTTTTTCCAGACAGAACATATTCAAAGGACAGAGCTGCTTCTTCTTGCAAGGCCTGGTATTAAATGTTGAAGCACCAGATTGCCTCTGTCAACTGATCAAGCTTGATTTTCCCTGAGATTCAGTATTGCCCCATCCGGGGCCTTCCTGAAATTACCTTGCATGTGGCATCTGAGAGTTAAGAAGACTAAATGGCCATGTTTTTCCCAGAATGGGTTGCTCTGTTGTATAGGTTGTGCACTAGACAACTCTGGGGGCATCATTTCCATCACATCCCTAGAGCTGTACACAATTCAGTCTGCTCAGTCATGCTCTGTGACCTTATTGTCAATTCATTCCCTACATCAATGAAAGTTCCTTCCAATTAAAAAAAAAATACTACTCTATGATTTACTACTTTGATTCTTTACATATTCTGGTAATTACTCTAAGATAATTTTTTTTCTTTTCTGTTTTCATGATGACTTGAAGAATAGGAACTATGATAAACCAGCACAGTTTTGTGAAATACTGTGGTCGTAGCAGTTAGACTTGAGTTTGAGTCTGGTTCTGTCAGTTGCCAGCTTTGTAATCCTGAGTGGCTATAACCCTCCAAGCTGTTTCTTATTTCGTAGAATGAGGATAACAAAACCTTTCCCTCAGGATCATTGTAAGGGTAAGTAGTGCCTAATGCAGAGTTACATAAATGCTTAATAAATATTAATTTCTTTCTCCTTATTTGGCAATCCAGATTTCATTACTAAAATTGTAAGAAAAGTGATACTAACAACACTTCACAGACTTACCTAAGATCACACAATTTAACTGTAGCTGTGCTCCCCCAATATAAATATCTACATATATGTTTATTTTCTCTGCATGTTTATGGTCACAGGTTGTTCAACAGAGAAACTAAAGGTCCTTATTAGCTTATGAATTAGCTCATTTACTACCTTGGGATCTCTTTTTGATCCATTTTCTATGATACACTTTGCATTTATAATGTTTCGGTTTAGAACAAGATTTTTAGTTTTCCATAGCTTATAAAGATTTTTCTATTAAAAATGCTCACCCACACAAATATTCCCGACTAATATATTTCACATAAAAAACAGAATAAACCCTGAACAAATTACTTTTTATTCTCTAATCGCAAAAAGTTTCAATGTCTTTGTCTTTATTCCTTCTTTCTCCTCAAAACATCCCATATAATAAAAATAAGTACTAACTAAACTAGATGACAGTACAAAAGAGAGAGAAAGAAACAAGATGCAAAATATGAAAGAGACACTAAGAGATGTAGAGCATAGAATATGAAAGCCCAAACTACATCAGAAGGAAAGAAAGCAGAGGACAGGAAAAAGCAATCTCTTCAGAGATTAGGGCTAAAATTGTCCAGAACTGATGACAGACAAGTATTCTCAGAAGCACAAGTATTAAACAAGATTAATAACAAGAAATAAACACATATACATTTTGTAATGAAAAAGTAAAACCTCAGAGAGAAAGTAAACATATTAGTATCAGTTAAAGAATATAGGCAATCTGCCAAAAATGAATAATAAGTATAGAACAGATTCTCAACAGTAACAATGAAGTTCAGATGACAATAGAATATCATCTTCAAAGTGTTAAGAGAAAAAAACCCTATTAACTATTAATATTTCACTTGTCTAAACAATTCAGAAAGAGAGAAACATTTCCAAGACAACAAATTGAGAGTACTATCACCAAAATATCTCACTACAAGGACTGTTAAAGGATGTGTTCCAGGAAGAAGAAACATAGTTGCAAACAAAAGGACTGAAATATAAGAAGGAATAGTGAACAAAGAAAATGGTAGAAATGGTAGGGGAATCTAAAAAAATAGCTATATAATATGACAAAATATCCAACTTGAGTAATAAAAAAATTGAACAAACACACCAGGCAGTTGCATATATGATGATAGAAACATCACAAGAAAACCACAGACCAATATCCCTCATCAGAATATACATAAAAATTCTTAATAAAATATTAGTAAAATGAGTACAGCAAGATAAAAAAGGATAACAAGTCATAAGTAGGGTTTACCAGTAATGCAAGATTGAGTCAATATCTGAAAATCAATATCTTAAAACACATTATAATATATCATATTAATAGAATAAAGGAGAAAAAAATTATTTCAATAGATTCAGAAAAAGTATTTGATAAGCATCAGCACCCATTTATGATTTATAAAACTCTCAGAAAACTAGGACTAGAAATAAGTAGAAATAAAAAGTATATATGGGAAACCAACAACTAGTGTAATGATCAAAGACTAAATGCAAAGGTATTCACTCTTATTGCAGAGATTATACTGGAGATCCTAGTCAGTGGAGTAAGTCAAGTGAAAAAATTAAAGGCACAAAGATTGAAAAAGATGAAGCAAAATTGTCTTCTTCCATATGCAGGCATGGCCATCTTTATAGAAAACCCTAAGAAATCTAAGATAAAAGCAAAATATAAAAAAAAAATTGTATTTTTATTCACTAGCAACAAAAATTTTGAAAATGAAATGCAACTGTGCATGGGTTGTATTTAAACAGAACATATAAGTGAATGTTAAGGAATGGTAAATAGCGAGTGTGTGTATGTGTGTGAGTATGTAGATGAGAGCAGACTGAAGAAAATATATGGAAGAGTAGATAGAGAACAATATTTTACTTGACTTGAAGCAGCAAGCAAAAGAGACATGAAATAAATCATAATACTATGCAGAATAGCATTACCTATAAGTAAAATAACTCTTGACAGTTTATTTAAAAACGCTTGAGTAGGACCTAACCAAAGGATATTTCCTAAGATGTTATATGCTACTATGGCCTTGAACATTTCTTTACCTTGCTGTAGTTGTAAGTTAAACTAAATAGCAAAAAAAAAAAAAAAAAAAATTAAGTGACTGGTGAAACTCTCTAGTCAATAATTTCTTATTGCAGAAATTATCTACTGAAAAATTAATGTAAATACTAGCATCCTAAAAGACATTAAATTACTGTATGAAAAAAGTTTCCAAAGAAGAAATGCAAGTGGCTAATAAACAGGAGAAAATGTTTAACCTCAGCTGTAGCAAAGATATACAAATTAAAATAATAATGAGATTCAATTAGAAATTCTTATATTCAAATTAGCAATTTCAAATAAAGTTATGAGGAATGCATGGGACCACAACACCTATTTACTAGTAAGAAGACAAATTTTCAGAATAGTCGACCCCAAATTCTTCTTTGTTAAAAGCAACTTCAAAAATAATTTAAAATTTGTGCAAAAAAAATATTAGAAGTAACCAAATATTAGAATATTAGAAGTAACCAAAATATTCACAATAAGTAAATGGCTAAGTAAATCAACATATCTTCATAAATATTGAGATATTAGTATGAGATTACTGAAATTAGATGTTTGTAAGGAACAGGCAGATACTGTCATATTCATTAAAGGCTATGATAATTGTAAAGTATAGTTAATGCTATGCTCTTGTTAACATGTTAAGATATGCTTATAGAAGAAACACAGGAAGTGCAAAAATATTAATAATATTTCTCTCTAGATGATGGCATCATGGTGTTTTACTTTATCATTTAAAATTTATGTTTTTACTTTTTTGTAACTTTTTTAAATTACAGAAGTAAGCTGTGTACCATTAAAGAAAAAATAATTGAATTAGGCTTCCATATCTTGGATATATGCCTTTAAGTCTGGATCTAATGCAGTGCAGCCCTCAGGGTAGCCTTACTGTCACTATAGGTTCAAGCTTCACACCTAGTGGCTGATCATTTATGTTACTCTATCATAATGATGAAAAAAAATGACGAAATTATAAAGAGGTCCAACCCTCCATTTAATTCTCTTCACGGTAACAAATATAGAAAATGATTATCAATTTCCAGACATTATTCTTTCTGCTGTGTTCCCCTTCCTTTCCCTTGCAACCTCCACCTGGAAACATATTTATGCTGAGCACCTCCACAAGACAAGCAGAAGAGCTAGTGTTTACAATTATAACATGTCATTGAGATGAAGTAATTATTACTTTAACATTCAAAACCTTGGGATTAATATTTTAAAGTTACTGTTGCTCATTTGCTATGTGAACTTTGATGTCTGTGTTTTTGTAGGAGAATGAACCAGTATTTAAAGCCAAGAAACAAAACATAATTAAATGGATAAAAACAGGGTCTCATGATAAAAACCCTAAAGTACTCAAAATGGCTAAAAAATTCTTTCTGGTTCACATATAATTCATTCAACTACATGCAACAAGCATTAGTGCTCCTATCATGTAACTCTGTACTTGATATGCTGGCTAACCTAGCTAAGCATTTTGTGTGCGAATTAATTTTCTATTTTCCCAGAAGCTCAAAGAAATGAGCTTAAACTGTTATGATTAAATCCGATTTGACTAAAAAAAAGTAGGTGTTTAACTGAAAGAATAATTAAATATTGGAAAAGATTTCCCATCAAGGTTGTGGAAGGCGGAAAGATTTGTAAAAATAAGACAAGCATTCAATAAAGACGGATGGCTGGCCGAATGCTATGGGGGTTAAAGGAGGAAAGCGAAGTCAGAGGAGTTTGGGGTTCTCTTCCATCCTTGTTTCTCATCTTTGTAAGTAGCTGTTTCATGGTCTCACTTTAACATCAAATACCAAAAAAAGTGGACCATTAAGTCCAATCTAGCACAAAAGAAAATTAACATTTTATTTAAGGCATTATTACAGCAGCATGAATATACTGCATCTGTAAAGAGGCCATTCATCCTTCCCTTTTAAGATATTTAGTGAGCAACTATTGGGTGCAAAGCACTGATCTAGGAGCTGGGAAGTTATAGAAAACTTATGGCCTCAAGAAACTTACGTTCAAGTGGAGGAAACAGAAAATAAAGAGATAGACAAAAATATGTAATGTATCAAGTACTATAAGTATAATAAACAAAAATGAACTGATAATAGAGGGAGACGTGAGTACTATTTTAATTAACACTAGGCAGTATAGAGGTAGGACCTATTTGTGGAGCTGATGTTTGAGCAGAGACGTGTATAAAATGAGGGAGCAAGCTCTACAAATATCTGAAGGAAGACAGTTCCAAGCAGAGATCAATATCATAGAGACTGAATTGGTTTTCATGTTTCAAGGATGAGATGGGCAAGGGGAGATTTGTAGGAAGTGAGCTCAGAGAAGTAAACAAGGACTAGATAAGTAAAGTCTCATGGGACATTGTAAGGATTTTTGACATAACTTTAAATATAATGGGAGTCTACCAGATATCAGAGGAGAGTGATAAGATCTGATTTATGACTTTAAATAGTTGCTTTGGCTTCTAGATAAAGAAGATATTTGAGCCAGGCATGGTGGCTTATGCATATAATCCCAGCACTTTGGGAGGCTAAGGTCTAAGGACAGCTTGAGGCCAGGAGTTTAAGACCAGCTTGGGCAATGTAGTGAGAACCCAGATCTTTAAAAATAGATTTAACACTACTGATGGAGTCAGGGAGATGGTATAAAAGGCTATTAAAGTAATCCAGGTGAAAATGTTGCAGTTTGTATCAGAGTGGTAGCAAAAACGCGTGAGAGTAGTTGCAACAAAGTGGGGCGAGAAGCTATTAGCTTCTGGATATATGTTAAAATAGAATCAATAGGGATTACTAAAAGTGAGATATGAGCTATCAGAAAAAGAGAGCAGTCAAGAATGATTCCAGAAGTTCTGATCTGAGCTACTAAAAGATGGAGTTGCTATCAGTGGAGATGAGGGCAGCTTTTGGTGATGATGCACCTTTGGGAGGAGAGTGAGATCTGGAATAAAGTTTTGGATATGCTGAGTTTGAGAATTCTATCAGTTGCCCTATTGGAAATGTCAAAGAAGAAAATGTCAGAGTGGCACCAGTGTGGAGGTTTGGGCTGGAAATATTAATTTGGAAGTTGCCAGTTTATTCATAGTATTTTAAGACATTTGATAAGGAAACTGCCTAGCAAGAGAGTGCAGCTTCAGAAGGGACCAAAGTTTTAGCACTGAGATATGCCAGAATTTAGGGTTAAGGGGATAAGGAGAAGCTAGTAATAAATTGAGAAGAAACAGCCATTGAGACAGAAGGAAAACCAGGAAGCTATGTGTCCCAGGAGCTAGGTAAAGAGTTTGTTCAACAAGGATGGAGTGGTCAATGTATCAAATCCCAGTGACAGTTCAAGTAAATGAAAACTGAGAAATGACATGGGTTTCAATGAGGTGGAAGATCACTGGGCTTCAGTGCAGACTGACACATTTCTATGGAGTGGTAAGAAAGAAAATACAATTGAAATGGGATCAAGACAAACAGAGATGACAGGAAGTATAGACAATCCTTTGGAGGAGTTTTACTATACAAGGAGACAGAGAAGCAAGAAGTAGATCAAGAAAAGAGCACAAAGCTGGAAAACAAGAGACCTTCTAAGAATAGTAAGATTTCTACAAAACAAAATAAAAACGATTGCAACAATTAATATCTTACTTATAAAATGGAATACGATTTCCCTTTTGTATTCTCTCATTATTCTACAGACCTGCAGTGATGATAGAAGAATTAACAACAAAAAATGTATAAAACATGTAGCTCTATTTTATGTTTGAGAGTATTTAGTTAAAGACATTCTATATTTGAGAAAACTGAGGCATAGAGAGACTAAGTGACTTGCCTAATGTCATACAACCTTAGTTTCACAGTAGAACAGAAGTCGAGGTTGTTTGGCTGTGGACATACATTCTTGAAACTAATCATTTTGGTCTCTTTGAAGGAGTAAACATGGTTCCTCACGAACTGATCATGGAAAATGTTGTACAGGAAATAAAGAGAGCAATGTGACAGTGAATGAATAGAAGAGGAGAGGTTCTGATAAAGAGGGTGGCAAGGACTCCAGAGACACAAAATAGACTAATGAATTAAGATAAAACAAAACAGACAAACATAACAGATATGCAGGAGCCAGGGGCCAGAATTCTACTGGGAGAAGAAATATAAAATGTAAAGTCCCAGACACAGAAAAAAGCTGATTTTTTCTTTTTTAATAAAGGGGAGGCCAGCCCAGTGTGCTTGAAGCATAAGGAAAGAGCAGGTAAGTCAAACAAATGAAGTTAGAGAGACAGGCACGGATCAGATCATGCCTTGCTTTATGGACCACAGTAAGCTGTGTGGCTTTTATTCTAAGTGCATGTGAAAGATCATGTTTGCCGCTCTGTCTGGCTGCTAGAAAGCTGAACAAAAATGCATTGTCCATCTCTTGATGGTACATTGCAACATGATTTTTCTGTTCAAATCTTCTGATTTAATCTCATCTTTCATAATGTTATCCAATTTCTTCCTTTATCTCAACTCAAAGAAGAACAACAATGTCTTGAATTACTTCCTTAAAAAAAAAAAGTTCTGGAGAAACACAAATAACTTCACTAATCCTGTTTTTTTTCTGGTTAGTAGCCAAACTTTAGGCTATGAAGTTAATATTGCCATTACATGTGCAGCTAATTCTAGGAAAGCCACTTGATCTTATAATACCTCTATTTCTTAAGTCTAAGACAGAAAAAACCCAAGGTTGTAGGGAGAATCATATGAAACTATGAATTAAAAAAATATATATATATATTTTTGAGTTGGAGTCTCACTCTGTCGCCTAGACGGAGTGTAGTGGCCGCTCCCGGCCACCGCAGTCTCGACCTGCTGGGCTCCGGCGATCCTTTCGCCTCAGCCTTCCAAGTAGCTGGAACTACAGGCGCACGCTACCACGCCCAGTTAATTTTTTTGATTTATTGTGGAGATGAGGTCTTGTCAAGTTGCCCAGGTGGGTCTCGAACCCACAGGCTCAAGCAATTCACTCTCCTCGGCCTCCCAAAGCATGGGATTACAGGCTGAGCCACCGAGCCCAGCCATAAAAAATATTTTTAAAAATTATATATAAATGCATGATTATACTTATTGTGTTATAAAGAAGCATGCAATATGGGGTCAAATAAAGTTTCATTATTTATGGTTTTGTGAAAAGGAAGTTTTACTTAATAGTCAAACTTACTGAGTAAAAAAATCTTTTATAACTAAATGACATGACATGATTTTCAGTTTTAGTCTAGAAAAGTAATCATAAATATATCAGCCTTTTCCCATTTCTATAAAATGAAGGCATAAATCCCAAATGAGAGAAACTTATTTGTATCAAATACAGTGGATAAAGATTTAATATCCTTAATATGATGAAAAATGATTAGCATCACCCAAACACTACAACCATAGTAAAAAACAATGGGTAAAGGACATCATAGATTTTTTTCAAGTTCATAATATTGAGAGAATATTGTGAGATAGACAACTTTAAAAATCATTGGTATGGTTGCTAATTTTGAAATCTATAACAAAAGACATTAATATTTTACATCATTGACCACAGTAATTTCATGAAAATAACATGACTATAAAATGTACAGAATCAAAAGGTAACAACAATGCAATGACTAGAAAAAGACCAAAATAAAATACAGCAAAATTGTAATAAGTGGTGATTTTTGAGAGGTGAGAATAAGAGTGCTTTCTCTTTTCTTTTAATTTTAGGGTATTTTTCTCAAATATGTCATAATGAATATGTTTTTCAAATTTAGAAATTTCTACCAAAGAAATCAGAAATGGAAAAAAATGAAAGGAATGTAAAAATTACCTCATAAGGTATGATTAAATAAGTTATGATGCATTTATAAGATGTAGTAAAATGAAGGTAATAAGAAAATATATTAGAAATAACAGGAAAATGATCCTTATATAAATCGATTAGAAACAAAATATAAAAAAGTGTACATATTTCAATACAAATTGTGTACTATAATAAACTGCATTCAAATATATACTCATAAAAAAGTTCTGGAAAGAAATATAGCAAAATGTTAATCATGACTGTGTAGGTGGTAGAAATATTGGTAATTTATATTATTTTCCTTTATTCTACTTTCTAAAATACTGACAAATACCATGAATTGATTTTATAATTAGCAAAAAAAGACAATATATAATTATAAATTATGAAATAAAGTGAAGCTGCCAAAATACTCTAAGCTTTGGGAACTTAAAATGCAAATTATGTTTGTGTATGTTCACCTGTGTATGTGTTCTTGGACACTTACACCTATGAGAGAGGTGTGCACACCCACATACCCAAATGCATTGTGAATGACATAATGATACAATATGACACTGCAATTATTTATGGGCACCTGAGTGAAGAAATAGGCCTAATTATTATTTGTTGATTTATTTTTTTATTTTCTGAGTCAGTATTTCACTCTGTCACTCAGGCTGGAGTGCAGTGGCATAATCACGGCCCATAGCACCCTCAACCTCCTGGGCTAAGGTGATCCTCCTGCCTCAGCCTCTTGAGTAGTTGGGACTACTGGCATGTGCTACCATACCCAGTTAATTTTTTGTATAGATGAGGTCTTGCTATGATACCCAGGCTGGTCTCAAATTCCTGAGCTCAAACAATGCCCCTGCCTTATCACTTCAAAGTGCTGAGATTGCAGGCATGAACCATTGCACCCAGCCTAATTATTTTTTATAAACATGTATATATCAATTTCTGTTTACTGAGTTTGTCTAATATGCTAATACAAGTGTTGGTAATTAAGGCCTATGGGTTAAGTCTGGCCCATAGCTTTTTAATATATTATCTATACTGCTTTTGTACTACAATAGCCCACATAGCTTAAAATATTTACCATATGACTTCATACAGAAAATGTTTGCTAATTCTTGGTCTAATAGTTCAACAAATTCTTAAATCTTTAAAGTAAACGTAATACTAAATTAAATAAAAATATGCATTTTCATATTATTTATATGTCCATTAAAATAAAGTTATGAATGGTATGTACAGAATCAAAAGGTAACAACAATGCAATGACTAGAAAAAGACCAAAATAAAATACTGCAAAATTTTAATAGTGGTGATTTTTGAGAGGTGAGAATATGAGTGCTTTTGTTTTCCTTTTTTTCTAATTTTAGGGTATTTTTATCAAATATATCATAATGAATATGTTTTTCTTTTATAATGAAAAAATTTATTATACAAAAGAAAATTCAAGACATAAGCATCAACAACATCCAATTTGAACCATACTCATAAGTTTAAAAAATAAGGCTCATTTTTAGAAATTGAACAGTAAATCACAAAGTGAAATAGCTAAACATTAAATAATTAGTTTAGAGAATTAAATTACTCCATGCTAGCTGGTTTATTGATAGGTTTTAATCTTGGAGGGGAATGGGGAAATTTAAGGGATCTATTCCGGGACTCTCTAAAGACTATGCACTGTATAAGTTCATATTTTAAAAGAGTCAGGGGAAGAAAGATAATAGATAACTCATGATCAGCAATTAATTAGATGTTTTCTAATTATTTGTTGGTGATCCACAGTTCAGTACTTATGCCTTAAATGAATATTTGACAGAAGCAGAGCTTTGTTACTTGAAGTTAAAAAAAGTCTGTATATTTCATATATAAGAATAGAGATTTCTTTATTTTGTTAAATGAAATTTTAAAATCTATTATAGTTATGGGAGTGCCAAACATAGAAGATATATCTGTAACATTAAGAAACTTGTCAAGCTTCTGTGTTTCTCAATGATTCACAACAGCTTAGTCTTGTTGATCTACAAATCCAGTTCCATAGCAGCCAGGGCTGTAAAGTTGAGTAACCGCAGTGTGTGAGTGAGGAGCAACTAATTCACAGAAGACGCTCTGGTGGGTTCTGAGAGGTAATTATGTGTAGAAAAAACTTTATAAATGGATAGTGTCGGGTATTTTCCCTCTAGAGATTAAACTATATCATTACCTGCCTTGCATCAGGTTAGTTATAATGTTGGCTGGATGTTTCTTTAAAAGCATTCTGCAGTGATTCACATGCTTACTAGGCCAAATTCTTGTAGGAATAGAATCAATGAAAACCAAAATAAGAATCAGGCAAACACCAATTCTTATTTATGTAAGTGGGATTTATGAACACATTTATTAAAATCTAAGATTTGTGTACATAAAGTGTGAAATCATTCATTTACACAATTTAGTTTGGTTTTTTTAAGTAGCACAAGTAGTTGCTTTGCTCAATTCAGAAGAATGTATTAAGTATATCCTCCAAATGAAATGAAAACAAGTTGATTTTCAAAAAAAATTTTATCTAAAAGGCAGAAAATAAAAGATTGATATATTTAACTTCATAAAATAAATACATTTGAATAAATAAAAAGTATACATAGTCAAATGGTAAACTGGAAAAACATTTGCAAATCACATCATGGATCAAGGGTTAATTTCTTTACTGTATTAAATACTTACAAATGAATGGAAATAGGCTAATAACTAAATTTCCAAATGCTCAAGAATAGAGCACTCAACAGAGAAACCAAAATCACGTTTCTTCAATGAAAAAATAATCTCATAAATAATATGAAAAATGCAGATTAGAACTATAACACAAATTCTACTTGGTACACTTGTTTCTTATAGGGATACAGGCAAACAATTCTGATATTGCTTCACGTGTATTGTGGGACTGAACAAATAAGTAAATTGATGGTGGCTGGGGAGAGCCATATTATTCACACTGTCAGAGGGGAATGATATAAAAAAACAGGAAAGGAAGACTAGAACAAACCCAGTACTGCTGGATTCAAGTTGGACACATAATAGGAATTAATGTTAACCTTAATATAAAGGCAGAAGATAAACACAAAAATAATTATAGTTATTTGTGAATACATGTTTCACCTAATTCTGTCCACTGAGAGGGTTTGAGGCAATGACTCTCCTGTGGCAACAGACAAATGCAGTGCCCAGATCTTCATTTCCAAATACTATTCTCCCATAAAGAGAATCAAGCAACTGCCCTTGGAAAAATGGATGATTGAAGGTCTGGGTAAGGAAAATACAAGGTGATCCTAGGGCACCTTCTATCAGAAAATAAGGAAGTGTTCAACTAACAAAAGGTTGGGGGCTGTGTGAAAGGGATACAGGAGCCAAACTGAAAGAGTTCCCAAAGCCTAAATCTGAAAGAATCTGGGTGTCAAAAGAAACTGCAGATGGTTAGATGATAACCCAAAGTTATAATGATATACATGAGTCCACAACAATATAAATAAATGACTGAATGGACAAAATACAAATGTACTATCCTTGCAATATTTCTATAAATTTAAAATTATTCAAAAATCATAAATTTATTGAAAATACTGTTTATGAAGAATTTTTAGTATGGAAAGTGTTCTTGATATTTTCCTAAACAAATAAAAGCAGACCAAAAAACTAAAAACAATATGATTCCAATTTGGGAAATAAAAAGGAAAACATACAAAACAAAACAATTTCATCCCTGAAAGACTGAAATACATCAAAATATTGATAATACACTGAGTTGTTCAGAGTGTGGAGAAACATTTTGATACAGAGATATGTAGAAGTGGAAGTATAATTGGCAATGGAAGGCAGTATGACAACAGTGTCAAGTGAAAATGTACCCAAGATTTCACCAAAGAATTCTTCAAATAATTTATCCTATATAGATGGTCTTGTATAAGTGGGAAATGACACATGAACATGAAAATTTACTGCAGCATGTTTGATAATTTAGATAATATGTGTTACATATAATCCAAATGTCCACCAGTATGGACTCAATACACTACCACACAGTTGTTAAAAAAATTGATATGGCTTTTTACAAAAGCAAGGTGCTGAGATTCTCTCTCTCAAATTAAAGGTATTTGTCTTCTGGGAGAAGTACTGGATGATGAAAGATCAAGGAGCATAGATGAGTTACTTTCATTGTACACTGTTTTGAACTTGAATTTTGTACAATGTGTATGGATTGTTTATTATAAAACCTGAAAACAAAAAAATCTCTAAAAAATGCAATTCGTTTACTAGTTTTGATTACTATTCTGCTAACAAGTTAAACAATTGAGTTAACATTTTTACAAATCATTCAGAGGTTTTAACTGCTTTAATTAATTAATTAGTTATGAACTGAACTTAGCAGTTTATAGCCATTGGGGAAGGAATTATTTACCCTGGAGAAGAAAATGTTGAGACAGTGATTTCATGTTATAAAGATGCCCTTGAAGAGTGGTTAACCTGCCACGTACAACAAATCTGCTTTTTTTTTTTTTTGGGTGATTAGTGGTTGACCTGAATTCCAAAAAGGTATTGGAATTTTTGTCTTAGGAGTGTCCTTCTCCAACATGACAATGCTCCCGCTCATCCCTCTCATCAAACAAGAACAATTGTGGGAGAGTTTGATGAGAGATCATTAGGCACCCACCTTACAGTCCTGTTTTGGTGCCTTCTGAATTCTTTTTGTTTCCCAATCTTAAAGAATCTGTAAAGTGCACCTATTTTTTTCTTCAGTCAATATTGTAAAGAGACTACATTGTTAATTTCCCAGGACCCTCAGTTCTTTAGGAATGGACTTAATGGCTGGTGTCACCAACTTAATGGAGCAGATGGTAATAAAGTAAATAAAGTTTATAGTTTTATTTTTATATTTTAATTACACTTTTCCACAAGCTTTTAAAAAGCCCCTTCATATGTTTGATTCCATTTTTCACATTAATATGTTTTTCTTATATAGAGAAAAAATTAAAAGAAAATACAATGATACTTTTTTATTGGCAAGAATTATAAATACTTCATATTTTTATTTGATTTGCACTTTTATATTTTTTCAAAATTCCCTTTAATTATCACTTATTTCAGTTAAAATAGTATAGACTTTTTAAATTTAAAAAATCAAATACAGGGGCACACCTCATCAACAAGGGTACCTGCATAATGCATCTCTGTATACCTAACCCTGAATTGTACCCCACATCTTTAAAATAAAAAATGTTTTAAAAAATCAAATACATAAAAAGTGATGAAATATATTCAATACGCCTGAGATGAGGTTGAGTTTTTCAAATTTACTTCTAGTACACTAACAACTTCTAATATGCACAAAACATATGGCACATATAAAAATAAACTTACAAAATCCATGTTGGTTAGCAAAGGTTTTCAAATAAGAAACCAAAAGGGTAAAATTACATTAAACTGTTTATCTTGGTAAATATAGCTAATTAAAATATAAGTATTTTTCAAGTTGGTATTACCCAGTTTGATAGAATATTTCTAGCAATTAATCTTAATAATTGTTCCAGCAGGGGATCATTTCTCAATTATTCTTTGCATTATGCAGCTCTGATCTATCTCAGTATGCCCACTGATTCTGGTTTCCACTGAATGTGGAGCCAAAGGAGAAATAAGCTAAGTCTATATTCCATTTATTTAAGTGCCCACTTAAATAATATTTAGCTTCATATAAAATGATTATGCAATAGGCCAGTTGACCAGCTACATACTCTAATTTTTTAAAATTGTTTTTGTCTTCTTTGACCTGAAAGAAGTTAGCTTTGCCACAAGCTCTTTCCCACTCATGTCCTCATCCATCTTCCATAATAATTTCGTTGGTGATCTAAATTATGGCCTCTGAATAGCTTTCTTCTACATAAGACTAATTACCCTATGCGAGAATCAAATCCGCAATTTTAATCTCATTAGCACCATATTCTAACCAATTTAGCAGACTCACATTTACGTGATTCAAAAATCAGCAGATGGAAAACTATTTTCCTAAGCTTAATGTAAATTCACACTACTCATTTTATTCTTTTCAGGAAAAGACATAATAATGAAAGATATTGAAGTAACTAGACCCTTTCACAAACAGATTGGAATCTTACAAGAAATAAATGTAAAAGTTGATTTAAAAAATAACTGAATAAGAAAGAAAAATCTTTGAAATATTAAAGTAAAATGTGAGGGAATAGAATAAATAAGTGCTGAATACTGAATATTTGCTCTGTCAAGGTAACAAAAAGCAAATGATTTGGCAAGAATTCGGCATTCAATAGTTGATATCAACATAATCTTGGGAATTGTTTTCACAATGTTTTATCTCTGTTGGAAAGATAGATGTCTGCTATATTCAGATGAAAATCTAGAACACAATCTTAGAATTTGAGTTAATTTCTCACTCTCCATTTGTTAGGACTTCTGAGATGTGCCAACTTGTTACAATGCACTTGTAGAAAGTACATTTGCTAATGCCCGATCCTTTTCCTTCTTACAGCCTTAACCTTTCTCCTTGCCCCAGGAACATATCTTTTCCCTGAAAGCCACTTATGATCAACATTCTACTGGTGAAAGCACAATACATCCTCTGACCAGAAAATCCCATGCTAAGGAGAAGTCGCAGATACTGGCATCAAATGAGATTATATTGGTCTAATAAAATAGTTTTTATAGGCTTGAGTGCCACACAATCAGAGGTATGGTTCATAAAACTAGAGATAAGAATTTTATCCTAGGAGTGTTTGGAACTAAGCAATAGATTAATTTATGGAAACACCTGCTTTGCTTATGTAAATCCAGCATTGTAGTATCTGTGGAATTATTCATAAACCTGTCAAGGAATGTAAAAGTGGATAATCATGGTAAATGGCAGATGCTTATGTCCACTACAAAGCTAGTTTAAAGTTTCATTTTTAGTTGTCTGCTGACGATTCAATCTTTACAGAAACTTCCAGTTCACCTTAATTAAATTAGATAATGCAATTCATGGGTTGTTTCTGGACCACTGCTTTTCTCACTCTAACGGAAATCAATGGAAAAGTATGATGCTTACTTATAAAACAGAAAATAAAAAGGATATATAAAATTTCAGAAAAGAAGTTCTTGATCATGTGGGAAGTATACTAGCTGGCTAAACTTGGTTAACAGTAGAAATTCCTTCAGTATAATATTTGGCATATTTTTAACTCCTTCCTTACTAAAAACTACTTTGCTTTGAGAAAATTTTCTTATATTGCCTATAGATAATTAGTATCTCCATTAGAAAACACAAAAGCCTGTTTTATTGACCTAAGATTGCTGTTACTAACCTGTTAGCCTTCCCTTAAAGAAAGGCAGGTTCTGAGTGTTGGGTTTCTTTTTAGATTCATAGAGAAAACCATCAACAATAAAATCCCAAAACAGGAAGTGATAATTGCCTTTATGTTTTAACAGAGAAGACAATTAAATTGAAGAGATCCTGCTTCTTTGTCTTCACTTCACAAAACAATTACTCAAATATTTATTAAACATATATTAGGTTTAGAAATTAATACAAACAACCAAACAAAAGAATCCACAAAAATTCAATTCCTACATTTAAAGTATTTATAATCTTGTAATATAGATAATCAAGAAGATTAAAGTATATATATATAAAGAAGTACTTACATGTCATCTACGGAGAGCAGGTAACATGGAGAGTGGCCACAGGATTGAAAAATGAAGTAAATTTTGATGAGCAAGTAGTAGTTATAGAGATAGACAAAAGATTGCTGAGTATGAACAGATCATTGTAGCTGCAGCATCACATATGTTTGTACATAAGCTTGACAGGGTTGTGATAGGAAAAATAAAAATAATCACAAAACATCAACAAAATAATAATAATGGCTAAAGTCATGTAGTTTCTACTTTGTGCCAGTTGCCATTTCAAGCATTTTACATATATTAACTAATTCAATCTTTTCAACAATAATACTGTCTCAATAATAATACTATTGCTTCTAACATTTTACAAGTGAGAACATAGAGGTCCATAGTGATTAAATGACATCCCAAGGTGACCCTGCTAACTAATTATTGAGCTGGAACTTAACCTCAGACACTTTGTTCAGAGATGAGAATTAAAGTTGTAAGCATGATTTTGTATATAACAGTAAAGTCAGACATTAATTCTGAGGATGATATAAAACAAAGGAAAAACTTTAAGCAAAACAGAACTCAATTTGTAATCTTAGACAACTCTCTTAGAAGTGTTGAAGAATGAAATGAGACACTGGCAGGACAATTAATAAGTTCTTGCATTAGTCCAAACAAGAAATCACTAGGGCCTGAAAGAAGGCAGAACCATAAGACAAATGTTCCATGACAGAGAAAAAAAAAAAATTCTGTTGAACTTTTTGACACATCTAACAGAATCTCTAGCTAGGCAGAGTATCACAGGCAATTAAATAGAGGGTCTAAAAAGGAAATAAGTAGAGCAAAAGAAAAAATAAGTAGGTGAAATAGTATAAAATGAGAGTAAATAGAAAATAAAATACATTCTGCCTAGTTTTTGCTTCAGAATGGTATTGCTAGAGTGTGCATAATATCATAGGTAGGCTTAGAAAATTTATGATGGTTTGTCTTGTTACCTAATAAAGTTGGTTTATAAAAGACAATTGTATGGCTAGAATATTCTTTAATAATATAACACAAAGGCTACCTTTTAATAAAAATACCTTGACTGCCTATTAAAGTGAGAAGATTCCCTGGGTGAGTATGTCCTGAAGAGGGTTCGAATTTAAGTCATTACATCCTGCACTTAAAAGTTTTTAAAGAAACTTGTTTTAGGGTGGGTTTAATTTCCTTAGTAAAATAAAATAATTGAAGGTACAGTAGTTGCGGATCAGATCAAAGCCAACATAAAGATTCTACACAAAGAATTATGGCGGTAGCTTTATATTCAATGTAAAGACAAAATAATAGCTGCACATCATCCTTGAGGTAGCAGTCTGTTCACAGAGACACTCTGTAGCATTTTGCTTTACACTTCACTATAGTTTGATGGTTTATCAGTTGATGCCTAATCAGTAGGACTATGTTAACTAAAACTATTCAGTGGCTCGGTGTTAATGATTCTTTTACAAACCCCAACACAAATATGAGTTTGAAGTAAAGACCTGCTCCACCTTAAGTGTTGTTTCTTGAAGGATGCTTGATTGGCCTTAAGAATATCAAATGCAATAATGACATTTGAAGGAGATATGTACATCAGTTCTAGAATTATCTATCTGAAATCTATTAAACTCCTTACCTCTAAAGGAAAATCTCCAATGTTTCTCTGAATTTTCTAAGCTATATTAGTTTAGCTCTGGTGAAGACGTTCATTAATTATTTTTGTTTTCCACTATTATTTACGATGATAAGATGCAGTATTATTAAAGATGATAACCTATAAAATCAAAGTGTGAATGACAATAAAAATCAAGTTAGTTTCTAAATTATCAAGATATTCATATTCTTAATTTTTTACTAAACGTTTGGTCTATTTTTAACTAAAATATAGAAACTATGATGATAATGTTATCAAGATAGCAATAAATATTATAGCAGTTTACTTTTATTAGCCAGGCACTTTTGCTTATTTTACCTTTCACCTTTTCTTCATAACAACCTTATAAAGTAGATATAATTATTATTCTCCGGTTGAGGATGAAATGAGAAATGACTATGATTTGGAGAGTTTCAGTAATTTATCCATGTTTCCACAGTTAGGAACCAGTATTAACTGCTTGATTCTAAAGTCCACAAGATAAGTCATATTCTATAGAGTTTATATTATTTTATTACAGACAAAAAATAATACTGACTTATACTTTAGCATGCAAAATCACAAATACTTGGCTTGCCAGTTATTAAGTTATTACATCTCAACTCCAAACATACTCATTTATACTTGGTTCTGAAGCTGGGGCTGGAACTCTGTAAACGTCATTTCTCCTTTACCATATGCTTTCACTGAGATTCTTTCACTGGGGGACATTAAAGAGAGATTGGAAGGCAGAAGGAAGAAGGAAAGGACATCCTTGTTCCTGTTTTCTTGGAGAGTATTGTAGCTGCTTGACATTCATCTAATGTTAAAAAATAAATATCATTTTAGAAAGCTGCAATGATTTGACTTATCCAGTTCCAAACATTTATTTTTCTTTTACAAAATGGAATAACTGATACCCTCTTTAAAATGTGCCTAAAAAATTACCATGTAAAATACTTATCAATTTAAGCATTTTCTTGAAATTTAAAATAAACCACATATGATAGAGAAGAACAAGAATAGCAGCAGTAGATAAAAAACTGAGGCAACGACTGCATATCTGTAAACTAGAAATCCTTTTGTTTTCTTTTAAAAAAATTTAACTCTTTTTGTTGTAGACATTTTCAACACACACAAAAATAAAAAGGAATAGTATAAGGAACCTTTACATCGCACATAATATTTCAATTAGAGTTTGCTAATTTTGGTTCATCTATTCTCATCCCTACTATTTATTTTACCTTACTTTTTTCTGAATTTTTTTAAATGATCAAACACATATGGTTTCACTTAAAATCCTTCAACATGTGTCTCTAAAATGTTTTTAATTATAGTACTTTTAATATATCTAAGAAAATTAATTATAATTTCTTAATGTTTTCTAATACCAAGTTGATGTTCAAATTTCCATTGTCTCAAAAATGTCTTCTGTTACTGATTTGCTCAAATTAAAACTCCAAAATGGCCTATCTTTGCATTTGTTTGTTTTTCTTATGCCTCTAACAACTCTCCCTTCTTTCCTGTCTCTTTTTTATAAAAAAGTACAGTTATAAAAACCATCATGGTGGGCTCACACCCATAATCCCAGCACTTTGGGAGGCGGAGGTGAGAGGATTGCCTGAGTCTGCGGGTTCGAGACCAGTCTGGGCAACATGGCGAGATCATGTCTTTACAATAAATCAAAAAATTAATTTTTTAGGTATGCTGGCACATGCTTGCAGTTTTAGCTACTTGGAAGGCTAAGATCGCCTGAGCCTGGCAGTACGAGACTATGTTGGCCATGAACTTGCCACTGTACTCCAGTCTGGGTGACAGAGACTCTGACTCAAAATAAAAAAAAAAAAACAAAGACCATTAAAAGTGTGGTTTGAAATAGAAGCTATAATACCAAGCATTATTTTCTAATTTCTCCTATTAGGTGAAAAGGTTTTAATATTTCCCCACTAAATAGGAAGAAACTAGGTTATTTAGCTTGTAAAAATTCTGTTATTTTATATATGGCTGACTACTTCTTCCTGTGTCATTTAACTTTTCCCCGAGTTCTCCACATTTTCTGGAAACTAGTAGTTAGATCTAAGGGTTTGAATAATTCAGTTCAATTTTTTTTTTGTATGACTACTTCTTAGTTGGTGGTGTGAATGCTACCAAATATTTAAGAAAGAAATAACAGCATTTTTTCCCTGAATGTAAACATATTTAAATATTGAATGATAAGTATTTATATAAATAGCCTATGAATTATATAAATATAAAATATACGTTTGCACTATAATATAAATATAAAATACAGATACATATTAAATACTATACATATTTATATTACAGCTATAAACCAAAGTAGGTTGTTTCAGGAATGCATTGTTGGTTTAACATTTTACAATCATTCAATATATTTTACCAGACTGACAGAATAAGGAAGAAAATATAATTAGATCAATACACACACAGTAATTTGAAGAAATTCAAAATGTATTCAGGTTAAGTCATGCATGAATTAAAGGACATGCTAAGACTGATAAAGAATTTCTATAAGAATATCTATAGCAAGCATTATATTTAATAGCAAAATATTGATTTTTTTCACCTGATATTGGGAATGAGGAAAGGACGCTTGCTATTTCAACTTCTACTTCAAATTACTTCAAATTATACTTTGTGGTACAAAATGTGCCATCAGTTTGACAATTTGCACTCTCTCCTCCTTTTTTTTCATGGTTCTTATCATGTCCTGACATATCACATGTTTATTTTTATATCTCCTACTAGCTAAATGTGAGCTCCATGACCAAAAAGACTTTGTCTTTTGTGTTCATTTTTGTATTCCCTGCACTGAATAGATGCCCAATAATAAATGTGCTTTGAATGAGTGAAAGTAAAAAGCTCATAAATGTTCTTTATATTAAAATTTGAGCCCATCTTATCATTTATCATTATGCTTTTCGTATAGTTTATTTTTTTCCTTTTAGAGGACATTTTTTCAGAAGGTATACTTTATGTAGATAATTTGGAAAATAAAGAAAAGTAGAAAAAGGGAAAGCTACCATTTAGTGATAATTGTAGTATTGCTAACATTTGGAAAACTTTCCTAATTTAAAAAAATCTATGCAAAAATATATACTTTTGGTGTATCAAAAATTAAGTAGTTTCTGAATCTACTTTGCTTGTTTTCTGTATCTTTTAAATTATTTAATGGATGAATGAGCACCATTAATTTAACTATTTTCTATCATTTGGTTGTTTTCAATATCTTCTTATTAAAGACAACAAACACCCTTCTGTGTATCTATGATCATCCCATAGAGAAAACTACTTAAGCTGAAATTTCTAAATGAAATAGTATACAAATTTTAAGCATCACGATTAATATTTGCTCTTCCTTATTTTTTAATTGATTCTGATGTTGCTTTTTATTTTCTATCTATTCTCATCCTCCTGATGATCACAACCTATCTCATAGCCTTAAATATTGTCCATGTGTTAAGGTTTCCCATATTTATATGTTCATTCCAGTTATCTCCCTGGATTCTAGATTCATAAAGTTAATTGTCTGACATTTCTACCTGAATGCTTAATTTACATCTCAAATTTAAACTGTGCAAAATTGAGTTCCTACACTCTTACTCCACAGAGACTGCTCCTTTTACTGTCTTCCCCATCACAGTTAATGACAATTCCTTCTTTCTAGTTGTTCAGTGAAAACCTCTGAAAATAATCTTTAATGCTCTGGGAAGGCAAGTGTCCGCACCAGGCTTGCAATCTGCTTGCATTTTTGACCCATCTGGGAAATAAAGAGATAACCTAGTTAGACTCCTTTTTAAGTATGTCAATAATAATCCTAGCAAAAATACAAACAGCATTTACTAGCAGGGAATTCTTATCTATGGAATGCTTTTAATGGGATGTGTCTGGTCTATCTAGGATAGCTTATGTTGAAAAAAACAACAAAACAAAACAGAGCTTGACAGTTATGAATTTATAAGGCATGGTTCCATTTTAAAAAATCACATAAATTATGTAGTGAAAAAGTTATAAAAAGAAGATGCTTCATAACTGAAATGACTCATTCTGCGCAAGCAGTGTATCACATATACCACCTAACCCTCTCATGTTAAATCTGAACCAGAGCATGTAATACATGAAAAGGACATTTTATGGAGAACTCCACCTGATGGTTTAAACCTTTCCAAAGGAAGAATGCTAGTCTTATGCGGGGCTACTACTTGATTTTATGATTTATAGTACTGGCAAACTCGACAATGGGTAAGATCTATATTTCATCTTGAATTTGCTTTGACCATTTGTCCCTTAATATTATCTTACTTTCAACATCTAATAACACATCCTACTGGATCTCCTGTCAAATCCTACTGGATCTCCTGTCAAATCCTATCTGCTAGTTTCCTACTTCTCTTCACTTCCTAATAACAGAGGAGATAGCTAGAGAAAGGCTAGACAGACAGACAGTGTGTGTCCCCCGGGTAACAATGTAGTGAACTTCCAGCAGGTCTCTCCGGCTGAAACACTCCAGTTGGGAAACAAACTCCCTGGGAGCCTCTCAAGTTAGAGCTTAAGTACTCACTGCTGGGATAGAAAAAACACCAATCAGCTCGTTGCCAAGTGCTGACCAAGCAGCTCACCATTAGGCCCCGACCTCCTGCCAACTGGTCCTTAGTACTGTCCAATCAGCACAGCTACTGTTGACCAGTCAGCTCACAGCTAGTACTAGCCAATTGCCTGGGTCTTAGGGCTATATAAACATCAGGTCTCAGCTCCAAATCAGCAAACCTGGGGTCCCCAACCACTGTGGGAGCTTTTCTGCCCTCAATAAATCTTGCTTTCTCAACTTTCTTTTTTTTTTTTGAGTTGGAGTCTCACTCTGTCGCCCAGACTGGAGTGCAGTGGCCGCTCCCGGCCACCGCAGCCTCGACCTGCTGGGCTCCGGCGATCCTTCCGCCTCAGCCTTCCGAGTAGCTGGAACTACAGGC
>CAUYQG010041578.1:0-14286 GCA_963574415.1 Tarsius wallacei | reverse complement strand
CGCCTGGGCAAGCGAGACCTCATCTCTACAATAAATCAAAAAAAATTAGCCGGGCGTGGTAGCGCACGCCTGTAGTTCCAGCTACTTGGAAGGCTGAAGCGGAAGGATCGCCGGAGCCCAGCAGGTCGAGGCTGCGGTGGCTGGGAGCGGCCGCTGCACTCCAGTCTGGGTGACAGAGTGAGACTCCAACTCAAAAAAAAAAAAAAAAAAAAAAGTGTACTCAAGTTTCAACCTCAGATAACCAGAACATAGCTCTCCTAAATAAGCAAGGATTTCCTGTGTAAGGAAAGCAGGGTGCTATCAGTTCAAATCGATAGTAGAGGTTTCCACAGCCTACAAAAATAATTTGACACATAATTACTTTAAGAACTACGCAGAATCCCAGTCACTAGTGCCAAGACACTAAATTAGGATGACTTAAAGGGAGGATTTTTTTTTTAAATTTGTAATGTTCTATGAAAAGCTAATCTTACTTTTAAAAAGAAAAATCTCTTAAAATTCAATTGAATAAATGCTTCTGAACATTTAACTCTATATAATTTTTTTTTTTTTGAGTTGGAGTCTCACTACGTAGCCCAGGTTTAAGTGCAATGGCATACTCACGGCCACCCCAGCGTAGACTTGCTAGACTCCAGAGATCCTTCTGCCTCAGCCTTCCAAGTAGTCGGAACTACAGGTGAGCGCTACCACACCCGGCTAATTTTTTATTTATCGTAGAGACGAGGCCTCACCAAGCTGGTCTCAAACACGTGGGCTGAGGCAATCCACTCGCCTTGGCCTCCCAAAGTGCTGGGATTACAGGCTGAGCCACCAAGTCCAGCCAACTCTATAATTTTTATAACATTTGTAATCAATTTTTAAATTTGAAATTCAAACAAATGTCCATCAATGGATGAATGGATAACTTAAATGTGGTTTTATCTACACAATGACATACACTTAGCCATAAAAAGGAAGTACTGATACATACTATAACATGAATGAACCTTGAAAACATTATTCTAAATGAAAGTAGTCAGGCACAAAAGGCCACATATGGTTTGATTCTATGTATCTAAAATGTCCAGAATAAGCAACTCTACAGAGACAGAAAGTATATTAGTGATTACCAAGGGGCTGGAGTAGGGAGGAATGGAAAATGGCTGCTTAATGGATACGAAAATTTATTTATGGAGTGATGAAAATGTCCAAAAATTAGTGCTGGTGACTGTACAACACTGTGAGTGTACTAAAAGCCAAGGAATTATACATTGTAAATGGCTAAAATGGTCAATTTCAGATTATGTGGATTTTACCTCCTATTTTCTTTTCTTTTTTGCCTTTTTGAGTCAGTCTCACTCTGCCGTCCAGGCTAGAGTGCAGTGGCACGCTCACGGCCACCCAAGTATTGACCTGCTGAGCTCAGATGATCCTTCTGCCTCAGCCTTCCAAGTAGCCATAACTACAGGTACATGCTACCATGCCCGACTAATTTTGATTTATTGTAGAGATGAGGTCTCACCAAGTTGCCCAGGCTGGTCTCGAACTCCTGGGCTCAGACAATCCTCTCGCCTCGGCCTCCCAAAGTGCTGGAATTACAGGCTTGAGTCATTGCACCCGGCTTTCATATTTTCTTTAAAAGCTACCAATGGCCTTCCTTTCATATCTGTCTGGGTGAAAATACGCTCTCCAATCTTTGTCTTCCTTCTTTACCTATTTTATGTCCTTGGGTGTCTCCATTCCTTTGAAATCTCACACCACAGTCTCCTCCCTTTCCATCACTTGTCACATCTTTCTCTATTCACTCCATCACTTTTTCTAGTCACTCTTTCTTTCATATCTTCAAATTACTCCTGCATCTCATCTAATGCTTTTATAGTTAAAAGGTCCAATTTTTCTCCTCTTTATGGCTTATTTCCTTGTCATGCATTCCCTCCTATCATCCACAAAATGTGGTTGTTTATCAATGACCATCTTGTCCAGCACAATTTTAAGCTAGAAGTTGTTAGCTAGGTACTGCTAGAAACTCGAAGGCAACTGTAGTCTTTTACTAATCAAGGCAACTATCCTGAAACTTATACATTTCTTTTTCCTTGACACAAAAGTCTATATCTTTTGCAGCGTTCATACTTACTATTACAAAGCTAAGCTTCTAACACATATACGGTTTTAAACTAAATATTTTAACAACTTTTTTTGGGATCAAGGCATAAACTTGTTTTTGCACATAAAAATACAGAAAAATTTCTTTGTGGGGGGCTGGTTATATTTAATCAATCTATAAATTCGTTGAAATAAATTAGCTAATAGATAGTGAATCAAATACATATACTAACATAAATGAAAAAGGCATGCCACAAATTTTCCTTTCTCTTTCATTCATTCAAAAGATATTTACTGAGTGTCTGCTACATACTAGACACTGTTCTAGGCACAGGAATACAGAAATGAACAAGACAAATAGGATCATTCTAGAGAGGACAGAAAATATTGGAAGTACATTCTATAAAGAAAATAAAACATGGTAATCTGATGGAGAGATACAAGAGGTGAATGCTAGGGTTACTTTAAATGGGATGGTTATAGAAAGCCTCTTCAAAGTGAATTATGAGCACAGTTTTCACTTCACAAGGAAAAAAGTGTAATGGAGATGGATGGTGGTGATGGTTGCATAGCATGAATGCATTTAATAACAATAAACTCTGTACTTACATAGGATAAATTTATGTTATATGTATTTTTCTACAATAAAAAATGGAAGGAATAAATAAAGTATATTATAAGGTGCTAGGCATGCCAAAAACACAAGAAAAAGCTTACTACACTGAGGGTACAGTAAATGAAAAGGCTCTCAAGCAGGAAAATAAATAAGATTTCATACAACAATAGAAAAAGGAAAATGGTGGCAAATCTATTAACTGTTAGGCTTCCAACTGCTAAAAAGGTAGGTTTCCTTGTGAAGCTTTGGGAATTAACACAGCAGGAAAGGGTTTCTTATATCCAAGGAAAAAAAATGGAAGTTGTTAAGAAGAATTGAGGAGAACTGATCAGAGAGACCAAAAATAAATTCTCCTGGTAGGAAAAAAAATTTAATTGCTCAGTGAAGAAACATTGTTGAGTCAGAATCAAAGTGCTGACTCTGTTATCAAGATTTTCTCTTACTGCTTAAGGCTCTTATTTGACCTACTACTCTTTTAGTTCCTACACACATCTGATTTCACAGAGTGAACTCTGGACATGCTGCATTCCTTTGTGTTTTATATAGCACTGTCGATGCAGATGTTAACTCTGGTTTGTCATGGTTTCCCTGGCTTTGACTTGGATCTAAACTAAAATCTTGCTGTGAATTTCAGGGTTTGGAGTAACTTTCCAGAATTCAGGTGTGCAGAAACGCTTTTTTGGGCTTTTTTACTCAATGCTGTAGATACTCTTCATCCTGTATTTCCAGTCTTGCTATATAGTTCTCTGGTTCTAGATTCTTCCCCAGCACCTGCTACCTACAGTGCAGGACTGATCAGTTCCCATGAGGGAAGAAAATATGCTAACAAGAGGCATTTGAGGGAAGATATGTTGACATAATAGACGGGAATCAAAACTTAAGATAGGAAAAGTATCTGGCAGAGTTGGTCTATGGTAAGAAATATATGAAGAGGATAGATCTTTAAGCCCTTTCCAATGATCAATTTTTTTCTTGTTCATTTATGTTTAGCTTACTTTTCTCACTGCAAGTTTTTCTTGGCAGTTTTTCTTTTTTGAGAAACTTGCTCATGGCAGGTTTTTCTGCAGTGAATTTTCCTTTTTCCTTCTCTTCTTCTTGATAATAAACTGTTTTAAAACTTAAAAAACAAAACCAAACAAAAACAAGTTTTTCTCATTTAGCTTGGAAGGTCAGAAAGTAGCCCTGACAAGATCTTCCTCTTGCCTCAGTAGCATCTGCTTTGATGAAGTGGGGAGAAGAAACTGGTACTGTGATGGGTTCTCCAGGAAAGTGGGTATCAGAGAGGTCAGGGGAGAGAACTGAGTGAGGTTACTATTACTATGGGAGATAAATGGTTTAAATAAGGCAGTCAATAGCACGTTTTTATAGTGTATACCTAGATGTAAAACTTAAGAGGTCTTCACAAATATCAGGCATTTGGGTTAACATTATAAAAAGTGAATTTTGGGACATGCATAAAATCATTTATTGGCAGACTCAGCCCCAAAATACAAACCAAAATGCTATGTTCTTATAACATGGGGGTAGAGGAAAAGTGTATCTCGGCACCTTTAAACTACCATCAGCACATAAAAATAATGATATGATAATCTCTTTAAATAAATCCTATTTTGGCCAGGCACAGTGGCTCAGCCTGTGATCCCGGCACTTTGGGAGGCTGAGGCGAGAGGATTGCCTGAGCCCAGGGTTTCAAGACCAGCCTGGGCAACTTGGTGAGACCTTGTCTCTACAATAAATCACAAAAAAACTAGCCAGGCATGATGGCATGCGTCTGTAGTTTCAATTACTTGGAAGGCTGAGGCAGAAGGATTGCCTAAGCCCAGCAGGTCGAGGATGTGGTGTCGCACTCCAACCAGGGCGACAAAGAGTGAGACTCCAACTCAAAAAAAAAAAAAAAATCCTATTTTAATCCTATGCAGCTTTCAACTTAAGATGCAAATACATGTTTTGCTCATCTTCTTTAACCAAAGAATACAATGCATTTTGGGGAAAAACTGAAAAGGCATTCAGTGCTTATCAAATTTTACATCAGTGTATCATGTGATACTTGCTTACTCACTTCTTTTGCACTCTCTGCTTTTGATTTCAAGATACTATATTTTTTAAAGAGTCAGGGTCTCCCCAGGGTGGAGTGCAGTGGTGGGATTATAGCTCACTCACCTCAAACTCCTGGGCTAAAGCAATCTCCCACCTCAACCTCCTGAGTAGCTAGGACTACAGGTGTGTGCCACCACACCCTGCTAACTTTTCTGATTTTTGCAGACACGGGTCTACACTATGTTGCCCAGGCTGGTCTTGAACTCCTGGCCTCAAGCAATCCTTCTGCCTTGGCTCTTAGTGTTCTATTACTCCTCTGTAAAACTTATCAGTCTCCTTTGTTCACTCTTATGCCTTTGTCCACCAGTGTTGGTGTTGCTGAGAATTTTACTTTGTCTCCTTTCAGTCTCTCTTGCTGATCTCATTTCTTATTATGCATTCAACTACTGCCAGGGTCTGGACGTGGTTTGTTCCTGTCAAAACTCAAGCTGAAGTAATTGCCAGTGTGGCAGTGTTGAGAGGTGGGGACTAGGGAGAGGTGTTTGGGTCACAGAGATAGATCCTTCATGACAAGATTAATGCCGCTTAGCAGAAATGAGTTCTCATTCTCATGGGAAGGAGTTAGTTCCACTGACAGTGGATTGTTATAAAAGGAGGCTGCCCCTCTTGTTTTGTCTCTTTGCAGAGGCCGGCTTCTCCTCTGACCTTTTCCATCATGTTTTGACCAAGCATGTAACCCTTAACATAAGCTGGTCAGAGGTAGAGCTATGCTCTTGAATTTCCCAGCTTGCAGAATCATGAGCTAAATTAACGCCTTTTCTTTATAAACTACTCAGTTTCAGGTATTGCAACTATACCAGGACTAAGACAACTACCCTTTATTCTCTAATTTCTCAAATCTACTGATATGATGCTGTATCTACTCCTATTTTTAGCCAGACCTCTTACCACAGATCCAGACATTTATAACCAGTTAACTACTGGACATGACAACCACTTTTAAATTGCCTTTTCTGCTTCTGACCTTTCTAATTTTCAATCCATGCTTCAGACTTCTGACTGTAATTTGACCATGTCATTGACCTACTTAAATGTTTTTAATGATTCCTTATTGCCTTCAGAGTTAAAAAAGTCCTTAGTATAATATACAAGGAACTCCAATATCTAGTTCAATCCCATCTCTCCAAAAGTAGCCAAGGTCCTCTGAACGAGTCCTGTTGTGCTTTTGAACAGGCTGCTCCATATTTTTTGAAAACCCCACCTACCATGCCTGTTATGGGATCAATTACACACATTTCAAAACTAGCTCAATGGCAATTAAATTCAATATGTATGAAGGACATTTTACATGCTGGCACTAAGACCCTATACCCATGGGATTTATTCATGCGTGTCTCTCCAGAGTGTTGGGAGTCAAATTAATAAATAGGGAACTAGTGAAGTAGTGATAAAGCTTATGATTAAAACGAAACAAGTTGATGACAGTGACTAGGAGGGTTTCTTTAAAGTGGATGGCTGAAGACTTCTCTGAGGAAGGAGGTTACTCTGAAGACGACCTGAGATATCCCTTGAAAGCTATTGGTAACTTTCCTCCAACAACTTATGTCTATCAAAGCACTCAATATACTACGTGCATTTAAAAATTCTTTGTTATCTGTATCTAACTACACACTCATGTTTTTGAGGGGAAGAACTCAGTCTTTTCATTTTAAATCACTCTCTCCTAACATAAACCTTGGCATATAGTTGATGCTGAATTAAAGTTGCTAAATGAATGAATCAATAACATAGAACAGCTCTCCAACAATGGCGTGAAAAAGAAAAGAGTAAGACCATACGAAAGTTTACAAGACCAAGTTTTCAGGACCAAAGAACACTGAAATTCAGAAAGACAACAGTTGATGGCCCCAACTTTCATTCCATATACCCAAACATAAAAAGGGAGAAGCTGGATGACAAAGTTCATAATTGGGTGACCAAGCAATTTGATATGATGCTATATCTACTCCTATTCTCCCCAGAGTGCTCCTTATGCCTTCATTCTAGCTATTCTTGGTTTTTGCTTTCTCCATACTCACAAGTCACTTCATCATCTTCAGACATTTGATTCCTGAATCCCTGCTTTCATTTCCCCAGAGCCTAACTCTAGCCTGAATTTGGCTTCCAGTTTTAATCACAGTAATGGAATCTCAGTTCATTTTCTTTGGTAGTCACAAGATAATATAGTGACACTTGTTTTCCCTGCAATATGGTCTCAGCATTGTTTTCTAGTTTATACAAAGTAAGAATGACTGAATTATATTCCAAGTCACATACTTCCATTAAGCCTTTAAACAAATCTATCCTAAAATCTTGGGCTTCTCTATAGTGTGATCATATAATTTAGTGTTAAAGCTGGGACCCTTTAAGAAGGAAAAAGGATGCTTTATGATAATTACAGGCAACAAGTGTAAGCCAGTTTTTATGGTCATCCTCTCTATCCAGCAGTTTCCTAAAGAGCCTTATCCTCAACCATGACTTCCATCTAGGCTTTCTGTTTTTCTGGCCAAACTGGTCCCTCACACTATAACTTCTATGGCTTCATGTTTGACTCTTTCAGTGCTAAAAGAACTTTTCAGGATTTGTCAGTACCTTGTGTAGAGATTCATATGTGGAAACTCTTAACAGTAATAATAAACAGAGGTAACATTTATAGAGCTCTTATAATAAGCTAGACATTGTGATAAGCCTTTTATGTTTTATTGAATTCTTTTTATAATCTAGTGACATTTCAGAGATAAAAGAAAACTAAGGCTTAAATGGTTAATATACCCAAGGGCACACACTAGTCATACAGAGTTTATACTTACTCTCGGAACTGTTTGCCTAAAATGTCCATGTTCTTAAATACTATAATATATATAATCCCTCACTGTAAAATAATCTTTTAATGGGAAAGTATAAATCATTATAAATGAAATCTCTAATGTTTCACAGACCCTATATTTCTCTTATTAATAAGAAGATAATAATATTGGTCACTTAATACCTATATCCTAGACTAATGGTTCTCAAAAGTTTGGAATTGTATATTCCAGTGGTAAAAAATTTGGAGCATATACTCCTTGATACATGTATGTTTAGAAATTATATATGTGTACCAATGTAGTAATAGAGTTTATAAATTACAGAACACAATCCAAAATAAAAATTAAAAATATGAAATTAAAAATAAACATAAGTCCTAATATTTTTCTCACATCCCAAAGGGTTATATTGCCCACCCACTGAAAGACCATTCTGGAAACACATCATCTATATTAGTGCATCTCAAATTTTAATGTGTATAGTAGTTAATTGGAGATCTTGTTTTTAATGCAGATTTTGATTCAGTATGTTTGGGATGGGCCTGACAGTCTGTATTTCTAATGAGCTCCCAAGTTATAGTTATGCTGTTCACCCATGGAACACACTTAAGTAACAAGAATTCAAACAAAAGATTAATGTTTAGCAGCACTTATGCTGCTATTTTCCAGGAGATAAACTAAAGTCAACACTGGCAACATTGAGAAAAACTACTTTTTAAACCACAGAACAACTCTTTACATACTAACCACAGTATCAGTGAACACATGTGAAAGCAGATAATCATCATAAGTGGGCATACACACGGCTAATCTGTATCATTAGAAAACTGATTTTGTTTTCATGTTCTTCTTTTCTATCACCAAAGACAGCAGCAAATGGAAATTAAGAAAATAAAATAAGGACAAAGAACAAAATGAAAAGATATATTTTCACCTGCTTCCTACATGAAATCAGTAAGCAGGAAACTTGTGGTTAACAATTACTGTCTTATATACATATATATATATATATATGTTATGTGTGTAAATACACATATTTTTTGAGTTGGAGTCTCACTCTGTTGCCCAGGCTGGAGTGCAGTGGCACTCATGGCCACCCTGGCGTCAACATGCTGGGCTCTGCCAATCCTTCTGCCCCAGTCTTCCAAGTAGCCGGAACTACAGGCGTTGCGCTACCATGCCTGGCTAATTTTTTGATTTATTGTAGAGACAAGGTCTCGCCAAGTTGCCCAGGCTGGTCTTGAACCCAAGGGCTCAGACAATCTACTCGCCTTGGCCTCCCAAAATGCTGGGATTACAGGCTGAGCCACCGAGCCCGGCCAACATTTATATTTATGTTAACAGAGTTATAGCAATGTTTGTTTGCTGGATTTCTATTGTTAGGTTTAAATAAATGCAAAGCAAGAAAGTCTGAAGTGTATTATTTTTAAAACCTATCCTAAATTTACACAAATTTAAAAGTTCCAAATAGTTAAAATGTATAGGGCTTTATGTATGAAATGAAGGCAAATTCTGAATATAAGCAAAATGAAATCAGAAAGCATTTTGGTCTTATTGTTGAAAGTCCCTGACAGATTCCTAAAAATTCCAATGCCATTAAGTACATGACAGTATTTCATGTTGACTCTCCAACAATTTCCAATCGTCAAATACACCACACAACAACTAACATTACACTCAAATTTCAATTATTTACCTTGTCAATCATTTTTCTTGCTTCCACTTCCTCACTGTTGGGATTCTCTAACTCAATGGTATAAGTACCCTTGTCACTTTGGTCATCATCATTATCCTTTTCAGAAGTAGCAGGGGTTGCTTGATTTTTTAACATTTTATCCATCTCCTGGCTTGGTCTGTGCCCAAGACTCCCTGAACTTCTTAATAATGCAGTTTGTAGGAAGGGTATTGACACCGATGGCTCCTCTGATTTCTGTTTTAACAATTTCCCATGTGGAACACCATGCCCCCCTCTGTGATGCGTAGAGCTAGTCTGTAAAGACAAAGAAACCACTTTGGCATCTGCTGTTGGAGATTTTGCTTTCTCAAGTTTTGTATGTGGTGTTGAATATGTAGTTTCCTGACACAAGATTCCCGTACTTTGGGTAAAAGAATATGACCTTCTTTTTCTGGGATTGTCTTCATCAAAGAATGCAATCATAAAAGCAGTTTGACTTACAACAGCTTGGTCTTGATGCTTTTCAGCAGCCTGGACCTTCTGTAGCTTTTTCTGTTCTGAATGGTGGCGCCGTAGGTGTTCCTCAAGAGTTGCACGTTTGCTGCAGCGCCTGTGAACCCCAGCATTCTCTGAATCACTTTGTGTACCATCATCATGTTTATTTCCTGGACACAAAAAAGAAACCACACAATAGAGAACGAAAAAAACCCATGTTGAAAATTAGAAGCATATATAAAAGTGCCATTTGTTTTTGTCTCCTCCCCCTTTTCAATCCAAAGTCATATGTTCTCTTCAGTAACAGGCTCTGCAAACATCCCTCAATCGCAATGGTTACATTCAAATTTTATCAACTAACAATGAGGTCCTTTATAGACAACTGAACAGAATTGCCTTTCTTTCTCCAAATTTTAACTTTATAATGATTCATCAATGCCTTAATAGATAAGCAATGCTCTATCATCTGTGATATCTGTACTCACATCAATAAATATTAATTCTGCCTTCAAACATTATACTTTATTTAACCATCAAAAACATTATTCTAGCATTAGAGAGGAAGAAAGATAAGAAAAAGGGAAATGTCACTGAAATGGTTACTGTTACACAGGAAAAGAGAATACAAATGCTATTCAAATGTGATGAATATTAGCTTTCACTGATGCTCAATACCTTCAAAAGTTCAGTGTGTGTTTCCTTTTAAATTAAAGACTTGTAGTTCCCCCTAATTACTGCACAAATTTTTCCAAATCTCTTTCCAGCTATGAGAATTTTTAAAAATTATTAATACAACCCATATCTTCTTCATAAAGCATATAGAGTCAAGTTAGAATATGTTTGAATTTTAAAAGATCAGTTTTCTAACAAAGATGTCTCTATTTTAGAGCCAGTAAAAACCAATGAATAGTTACCCTTCATAGTTCTGTTAAAAATTAGATGTGGCAGTACAAAAATTAATATTTTTCACTGATTTAAAATTCTCATTATCCAAGTAACAGGAATATTAGAAGAATTAAATCAAATGAGAAATATCATAATAGCATGAAATTATTAGAAAATCAGGAGTTATTCTATGAATGTTGTAGTTGGGATCACAAATCAAAGATTAAATGATGGGTTCTTTAGAAGCAATAAATGAATTTAGTCAACCAGGTACATTCCAGTGCTTCCAGGACTAAATCTGATTTTAAAATTTCCCTGGGCTACAAATTTTAATGTGAACACCTGCTAGATAACATGGTACCAAACAAGATAATGATTAGAAATGAAAGAACTAAGGACAGGGGAGAAGCAAAGGACAAATATCTAGGCAAAAAGTCGAGTTTTTATACTCACAGGTTTGTTCCCAATGAATTTAGAGGTTACCAACGGGTCCTACTGACTTAACACAAAAGCACTAGCTGTAAAAATGTGGTATATAAAACGAGTGACAAGACTCTGAAAAGAGTACTGCAGAACACATAGAAAAAGATGATGTTTGGAAAAGGGAAACAAAGGCAGTGAATAAGACCAAAATTAAGGGTATTCAGGGAGTATTCCCATCAAAATAATAGTGATGAATACTATAAAAATCAGATATGACAACAAATCTGAAATTTTTTCTTCAAATTACTGACTTAAATTTAAAACACAATCTGAAAAGAAATATACAGATGCTTAATTAATGGAATCTCCGCCTCAGAGGATCAAAGCTAATCACTAATAACAGATGAATGACGAAACCCAAACACAAATCTGTGACACACTGGAGGAGGAGCCAGCCAAACTATGTGAGTCTCTATGTGAGTGAGTGTATGGACACTTTTGTATATGTGTCTGGGAGTAAGTGGGATGTGAGTGGCTGACTGAGTGGGGACTCAAGAACAAGTAGCCAGAGCTCTCCTGGTGAAGCAGCTGGTGCTGCAGCTGCTCTGCTTGGTCCCTAGCACTTCCTGGGGTGCAGAAGCCAAGCGTCATTTTTTAAAATCAGCAAAGCCCATCCTGGGAAAAAGCGGCCAGGAGTAACTGCTAGCTCCAGGCTCTGCCTCACCACTGTTAACACCTAGCCAGATACTGGCAGCAAGGGCTGCAGAGAGAGCACAGCAAGGGAGCCAGAGACAGAGTTCCACTGGAGAAGATGAAAGAGGCACCTTGCCACCATCTTGAAAACTGGGCAGGGAAGTGCTCTGGCTTGCTCATCATGGAGTAACTGATCAATCTCTGTGACCAGCGAGTTAACTACTCAGGGGCTGATTGTAACTCAGAAGGAATATCCTGAAAACACAAACTTAGAAAAGACAGGACGAGTGCTGAGATTCAGGCGTCCCAACTCCTACCGGGATTCAGCAGTGGGACAGAGGGTACAACCAGAAAAGAATGAGGAAGACCCTCAAAGAGATCAGAGGTGAGTCCGGGGCTGACCCAACTCCCTCCTCCCTAGAAATTCTTTGAACATCAGGCCCACACTACTAGGGCACGACTGAGAGAGATGAACCGAGGTGGAGTTTGGAAGTCAGTGTGATAGGAGACTCTACACCAGGAAAAGCCTGGGGAAGAGACAATCCCCCTGATAATATGAGAGTGGGAGGGAAGGACAGACCCCACCCAATCCCATGCCCCCTCATCCTTCCCTGGGCCACACACTGGGGAGATTGTGAATGAAGCTGTAGCCCCTCAGGACACAGAAGACAGGTTTACCTGTGAGTAGCTAAGAGGAACAATTACAGAACCTGCCAAAAGAGGGTGCTTCGTGCCCAGAATTGTTTTTTTAAATTTTTCTCTTCTTTTTTATTTGTGGGTAAATGTGCATGTGAGGGCTCAATTTGTATTTCTCCGTCCCCTTTTTTCTTTCTTCTTTTGTTTTTGGTTTTCTGTTTATGTGTGTAAGTAAATGCACTGAGTATTCATCTTTCAGCTTTTTTTCCTTCTCTTTTTTTAGTTTAATGTGTGTGTAAATGTACACATGAGGGTTCGATTTGCATTTCTCCCCTTTTTTCCCCTTCTCCTTTCGTTGTGTGTTGGGCATGTGTGTGTGTATGTGTATGTGTGTATTCGGTTTTCCTGTTTTTGTTTTAGTCTTCCTGTTTGTTTTAGTGGGTGGGTGGGTGGGTGTGTGATTTATTGTTTTTTGCTTTGGTTTCTGCTTTTGTTTTTCTGTGTTTGTTTTTAAATTTTATTATTTTTGTCTGTTCTATTTCATTCTATTTTTCTTTGTTCTCCTCATTGCTGTTACTTTATCTTGGACTCAGGGGGTACACTCAGTACTCACTGCATTGCCATATAAAGTGGTAGTGGGGTGAGAGTCTCAGGGAACCCATACCCCAATGATTTGCATTGTGATTTGCAAGTACTTTCTGAATTCTAGCTCCCCATCCTCCACCTTATTCAACTCTCAAAACTACAGGAGACAGCAAAGCTTCCCACCCAATGCCCTGTTTCAAAATAGAACAAATTCAGAGCCCTGATGAGGGAAGAATAGAGGACTAAGCAAACATCAGAAGAGAAAGCCCAGCCCACTGCCACTGAATAACGGAACTAAAGAGAAAAGAGATCTGTCACAAATGAGGAAACATCAACGGAAGAACACAAGTAATTTCCAGTGTACCAAAGAGACAATGCCTGAAAAATCAGGCCTCAGAGACCAAACATTGAAAGTTACCAATGATTGGCCCCAGAATATAACAAGGATTAGGGAATGGATGGAAAGAGTGAATAAGACTCAAGAAAGACAAGATGCAACACTGAAAGAACTTGCAACAGAGATTTTGGCCATAAAAAACTTCATCCAGGAAATAAACAACAAGATGACAAGGATGGAAAGCAAAATTAATCAAGCAGAAGAAATAATCTCAGAACTTGAAGACCAAAACATGGAACTAACATCTTTAAAAACAGAAAGAAAACTCAGAAAGAACAAAGTATCCAAGAGATGTTAGATTGTATCTAGAGGCCGAACCTATGCCTGACTGGTATCCCAGAAGAGGAAAGGAAAACAGAGAATACCTTAGAGCAAGTATTCCAGGGGGTTATCCAAGAAAACTCACCAGAGATGTGACCATCTCACCAGAGATGTGACCATCCAAACACAAGAGATACAGAGAAACCATGCAAGACATCAAATGAGAAGACCAACCCCTAGACACATAGTAATCTGCCTACACAAAGTAGGTACAAAAGAAAAAAATCTTAAAGTCAGCAAGAAAGGTCAGACTACCTACTGGGGAAGACCAATCAGAATAGCAGCAGATTGATTGGTAGAAACACCACAAACTAGAAGGGACTGGAGTTCAATTTCAAATGTCCTCAAAGATAAAAAATTTCAACCAAGAATCTCCTACCCAGCCAAGATCAGCTTCATCAGTGATGGAGAATTAAAATCCTTGCCAGACATCCAATTCCTAAGAGATTCTATAGCTTCCAGACCAGCTCTATAATAGGTGATGCTTAAGAATGTGTTGAGCACAGAAGAAAAAAGAAAAAATAGAACAACCATGCAAATTGCAAGAGTGCAGGCAAACACAGAATCAAAAGAACATATAGCACAGCTGCAAAAA
>CAUYQG010041577.1:0-48318 GCA_963574415.1 Tarsius wallacei | reverse complement strand
CACAGAAAAAAAGAACTGAGTACCACATGTTTTCACTCATAAGCAGACCCTGAATAATTATCCTAATATTATAAAAAAGGGATTGACAGTAGTGGGAAACTTCCAAGGGAGGAGGGGGCACACTTCATCAATAAAGGTACCTGATCTCAAACCAGGCAAAGTGGGAACCAAAGTGAGGTCTAAACCTTACCTATACAATGACCATTTGTATATCTAATCCTGAATTGTACCCCACATCCATAAAATAAAAATAAAATAATACAATTTTAAAAAAGAAAGCTAAATAGAATCCAAGGACTCTAGAAAAAAAAAAAACTAGGCAAATAGAAAAACTGGATGAGGGTAAGCGTGGAATTGCGTGAGCAAATACTCTATAGCAGTATGATCTTTCCATTGACCAAAATGACTCAGTGAACGATAACTAAAGAAGTGGCTTTTCCATGGAAGACTGTAGTTCTGCATTACCAATATGGAAGTCTGGAGAGAGTAAGTAGCACGTCTCTAAAAGAATTATGAGTGTGGCTATTGGCAACCAGATTTAAATGAATACAAAGCTATGCTTTTGAGAGATTACTATTGCCAGCCTAAACTAAAAGAGATTGTGGTTATTTGTTACTTAATATGTCATTTGTGCTCCTACCTCTCAGAAGCAGAAAGCAGGGCTGAGAAAGTTACTCAGGACTCAAAAAAGACAGTCTCCAATTCTCTCATTGGGTGTCATCAAGGAGTATGTTGCAGAAGAAAGAATAGAGCTAAAGGTCATGGAAAACAGAAGGGAAGGGACCTACTTCTAGAGAATAGTACTGGAGTTTAATCAAAGGGTATTGCTGCATTCCTACGGTTGGGAGTTATGTAAGTACAGGTCTTCCAAGAAGCGGATTCTAAGACAGGAATAAACATGACATGATTTTATTAAGGAAAATTCCTTTGTGAAAGGAAATAGGGAGGGAGCCAATTAAGGCTAGGAGAACCCATCAGGCTATGATACTGGTCTATCCTTTACTGAAGAAGGAAAAAGACGGTTGGGTGGGAGCATTCTAGACTGTTGTGCATTTATAAAAAAATTTAGCAAAGCTTTGGGAAGTATCTTTGGGTCAAAGTGGAATTCCATGCTGTTGGCCTCATAAATAATCTCTCTCTTTCTCTGCTGCTGTGGCCATTTCTTCCCTATGCCTACCATGTCAGTTCTAGGATGACAACACTGGTCCATATCAACTGGTCAAGTCATTTTACATACTTGGTTGCCTACTGCATCTTCCATACTGGATGCTTTCTGATGGTGACTCAGGGTGAAAAACAATTCACACTTTGTACACACCCCCATATATCAATTCATGTGCTTCTACTCCAGATCTCCTTTTGCCAATCTTTCCAGTTTTTTCCTTCCAGATGCCTATAGTTCACTAGATTGTTGGCTTCTGGCCAGGAATCTATGAATATTCTCACCTCAGGTTATTTCTCCTTCCATGCAAAGTAGATGACCAACTGCACTGCTTACAATTTTTTCCATTGGGAAAATCTGCCCTCTCTACTGTCTTATGTGACTGTAATACAGTTGTCTTCTATTTTTGGCTTACATTCACTTCTTGGCCAATCCACCATCTGTATATGAATATTGTCATCTGACTCATGCAAATGTTAACTGCTTCTGATACCTTTTTATCATTGGAAGGAAAAAATACTACATCTGACAAATAATTGGCTACATCCATGTACCTGAGGCCCTATTGATCTGTTTTAGCAACAAAACCATCTTCAGCACAGCAGTTGCAATAGAGGTTGCTATTTGTTTAGACTTGCATTAGTCTGCAGCCATTTTCCTGGATCAATCTGAATGCTGCAGGGACCAGGTTGGCAATTAAATTGATATATGATAGAGACCATTACCCCTGCATCATATAGCTCTTTAATAGTGGCACTAATCTCCATCATCTCCATTGGAATGAAATACTGTTTTGATTTCTATCTTAGCTGGGGTTAGGAGAACGAGTTACAGAGGTTTCCCTTTGGCCTTCTCCATTATAATAGATCTTTCTCCAGAGATCCAACATGCGTTTTTTAAATTCTGAATACACACTCAGGGATTGTGAAAATTACCAGTGGGTGAGTTCTTGAAACAAGTGGACCCACTGTGAGCTGAATAGGACTCTATTTATTACCTGGTCCCTTGTATCCCCCACTTCAGCAGGAGGCGATAATGACACTTTGGGTCTTTGACTATTAATGTCAGCTTAGACTCTGATTCCAGTAGTCTTCAAGTGTTTGCTATTCCCTTTTACCCAAGTAATGAATGTAATTCCTTTGGGGGAAATATGGAATAATAGTCATGGTATATACATGCCAGAGTTGAAGAGATATTCCTCTTAGAAACTCAGACATATTTTCAGCCATTGAGTTTCAGACTTGAAAATTGACTTTTGTTTTTCTGTTTGGGGTTGAGAAAGGGATCTTGATTTTGTTATTGAGCACCAAGGATCCCTTTCAGCCTCTTGCTCCCCGTCATATGCTTGATTTCCTCACTCTCTCTCAGCCTCTTGCTTTCCCATTCCCCATCATAACCTTGTTCTCTTTCTCTCTCTCTCTCTCTCTCTCTCTCTCTCTCTCTCTCTCTCCCTCTCACACACACACACACACACACACACACACCACACACCAGTGTTAAGCAATAGGCTTGTTTACCCTGGGACACCATATGCCATTCATCATCTTCACAATTCCCTTTGACCTTGCCAGTTTTACAATAATTGTGGCCTTCTGACTTCTGACAGTTATACACTACCAGCAGCATCTACTGTTGATAGGCTCCATAAGTCATTGATTCATAAAATAAATCCAGCTCTGTGATCATCTCTCCTACTACCATCCCTAGCCTGAATCTCTCTTACTCCTGATGACTTTAGTGAAAGGTGTATCCTCTGGGCCTGTCATAGGACATAATCCTTTGGTGAAATTTCTGGCCTTACATAATAGATCCAATCCAACACACCCACTTCCCTCAAGTTTTCTTTTTTTCTTTTCCTTTACTATCTGCTGAGTTAATTGAACATTTCTAATTTACTGGGAGTTGGCCATTGTTTTCCCCAGGGTTCTAAGAGCCACTCCAGTGTACATGTGCTCTGCTAGGGTAATAAAGTCTATTTTCCAAAAACATATGTCTCCAAGTCAATAAATTGTTGCTTATTCAGACTTACCTTCTGACTCTGTCACCAAGAACTCTTAAAAAATGCAGTCCCTAGTTAGTGATCCATAGCCAGGAGAGGTGTCGAGGGAGGCTTCTGAACAGGGCACCAGTTACCTGTGGGGAAAGGATCTGTGGCATCTTCCAGCACAGCTGGAGTGGTAGGTCCTTCTATAGGAGAGAAAGGTGACCACTTCTGTATATCTAGAAGATCCAACATTCTCAGGGACACCCAGATTGCACTGTCACAGTTATCAGGATCCATAGGTCTCCCTACTAGATCTCCAACCTTCACAAAAGAGACCTACTTTGACTGAGGGTTCAAGAAACTCTGAAACTCACTTTGCCATTTGATTGTAACACTTGTTAAATATGCTACCATCACCCAAGCTCTTTGGTCCTCACACTTAGCTATTAATCACATATTGATGTCAGGCAATCTTTCATTACCTGTCTGCTGGGCCTCATTTCAACAGAGCAATAACCAGCTGACTTCACTCTTTTGGCAGGCATGGTTCATCCTATATATCTCAAATTCCTGCATCATGGCACCTGCCTCTGCATTCCCCTTTACCAGTACGTTTTTCTAGGTCATTATCGGTGATATTATTAGCAATTAAACTTCCATTTTTTGCCAGGGGTTATATACATCCCCCATCTACCTCTCCTAACAGTGTCCATTTTTCCTAATGAGTTCTGTGTGAGGCGGTTCCAAATCTCCATCTTACTCCTGTTTTCTTAAACCAAACACACTCTCACTTGTTTTAGTTCAGATTCTCCAAAAAGCAGATGTCAAGGTGGGATTAAGAGTGTTAAGGTTTTAGAGGAGCAAACAATGTGTGTGCAAAGATATAGGAAGGAAGTCAGGAGAGGGTAGGAAAGCCATCAGACTGTGAATTAAGGAGAGAGAGAATGTTGGGGAAAGGTGCCTAGACTATTGTACAAAGGAAGACAGACTCAGTAAAGCTGCTAACACTGGTCTACAAAGAAGTACCAGGTCTCCAGGGAAGCAACTCTGTTTTAATACTGTATTTCAACCCTTTTATGCTCAGTCATTGGTGAAGAGCAACCCCCGGCAGGCATGGCCTCTACTCCCAGGCAATAGAGGATGTAATAGTTGGAGCCCTCTTAGGTCGAATGTGCCCCCTGTATTAGAAGGTCTGCAAAGCACATTCTCATGACCTTCACAGACCCTCCTCACATTGTCTATCTAGCAGAACTTCAGAATTGCTAATATTTGTTGACTTCAGTGGATCTTCCAAATGGGAAGTATATTATCACAATCTTGTGTCTGTTCCATCATTGGACATGTACATCTGTTGGATGCATCAGAGACCCACAATTTACACTTTTTGTTCTTAGGACTCCTGGAACAAAGGAGCCACAATCAGACCAGTTTCAGAAATTAATTCAAACTTTAAGGTCTGTGTCAGTTAGCGTTTTCTGAATCACAAACAACCACAAAACCTTGACAGCATATATCAGATATTTATTTAGTGCAAATGTCTGCAGATCAGTGAGGGTCAGTTGATTTGGACTGGGCTCAATTGCAAAGCCCTGTCTCAAGTCTTGGTCCAGTTGGGCCTGGCTCTTCATTGAGGTTTGGGCTCAAGTCTGTCCACATGTGCTCATTTTGGGCCCAGCCTAGGCAGAGCTCTTCTCATGATGAAGAAAGAAATAAAAGAGGTTGTGCCCAGCCACCAAGCACATGCCAGTTCCCTGCTTGTGATAAGTCTTCTAGCAGTCTACAGACCAAGACAAGTAACAAAACTAAGACCAAGGTCAAGGAGTGAGACATGGCAGGAGGGGTAGAGAAGGGAACCTTTTTAACAATAAGTTATCACAATGTTTTTTCCAGCAAAGGTAGATCATACATAAGAATTGATAGGATAGCCAACCTAGATACACCCCCTGCAACACAGTGTCCATTGGCATAGGTCTTATACAATTCTTTTAGCATATTGGAGAAGATAATACCAAAAAGTGAGGAGGGCACATCAGAACCAACCAGAAGGCTTTTCTTTAACCTAGGCAGTGTGTGCTGGCATATACCTGTAATCCCAGCACTTTGGGAAGCCAAGGAAAGAAGATCACTTGAAGCCAGGAGTTTGAAACTAACCTGGGCAACATGGGGAGACCTCATCTGTATAAAGAATAATTTTAAAAAATAGCCAGGCATAAATGCATGTGCATGTAATCCCAGCTACAAACAGTCTGAGGTGGGAGAATTGCTTGATTGAGCACAGGAGTTTAAGGCTGCAGTGAGCAATAATCACACCACTGCACTCTTGCCTGGGCAACTGAGCAAGAACCTGTTGTCTCTAAAAAATAAAATACAATAAACAGTATTTTTATCTTTCTCTATTTAAGAAACACTGTGGGGTGAGCCAGTATTATCCATTCATTTACCAGATATATATTAAGCAACTGCATGTGACAGACTCAAGGCAGGGCGTTGAGGATATAGAGCAGACACTGTCCTTGACTTTATACAGTACAGTGAGAGAGACATACATTAGAAAAAAAAATTAATCAAATATTTAATTGTAATTGTGTTAAGTTCAGTAAAGAAAAATTAACAGGGAAACCTGAGTTTAGTCTGGGGGGTGGGGGGAATAAGAAATGACTCCCTAAGGAAGAGATATCTGAACTCTAACCTGAGGAATGAGCAGGAGCTGCCTCAGTGAAATGGAATAGAAGGTGAGATGGGATATTGGGGGAGGGTTTTCCAGAAGAAGCAGTAGCAGGAGTGATAGTCCTGGGGAAGAATGTAGTGAGGCATGTAAGAGAAGTCCTCAGAGCACCTTCTCTACAGCAGGGCTTTTCTCATGTCATTTTTGATGACATCACTCTATTTCTTTCAACAATCTGAAATTATGTTATGTATTTTTGTGTCAGTTTATCTATCTTCTACAATTAAAATAAAGGAATTAAATTAAAATAAGATAAATTAGAGGAGAGAAATAATATGCTCATAGTTACCTTTCTAAAATATCATCCTGTCTGCACTGTATAAAATGAATTGGAGTGGGAAGATCAGTTAGGAGGTCATTGTGAATTGTAATTCAGGGAAGGAAGATTGGCTTGAACTAGGAGGAGGTGCAGGATACGGAAAATTCATGTACTGTAGTCCTCAGGCATTTTGGGAAAAAAATAAGCTTGAAACCACCCTCTTGAGTGACTCATAAAGCTCAAAATGATAGCTGACTGTTGGGTGTCAGCAGTGGTAGGAAATTTGGTTAATCAGTATGTAGTCAAACTTATAGTTGTAAAATGGACTGTTCTGGAAGGCATCCCAGCCTTTATTCTAACCCTAACCCTAATATCATGAGTAAATTCCCCAGTGATTGTATGTACCATTTGCTTTTGGTAACAATGTAAGTACACACTTTTCTAGTATTTAGTCAATATCTGAGAGGTGGCAAATGGACAGATGAATACTGAAGAGTACAGATAGCTTTGAATATAGCCTTCCCAAACATGGTTGAAGACTGGGGAGTTTGAAGATAGGGATTAGGGACTATGTCTATATATATTTTTGACATCTCTTCAGCACCTAGCAGTATTTTAACAAATGGTCAACAGATCAGTTGAAAGAGATAGATAGCTATAGATCACTGTAGATAGATAGTGATGACACTCACCCAGTGATGTACACTAACACTAAAATGGATTGTATCAGGATTGAGAGAAAGGGTGATGACAGGGTTAGGCCTAAAGTGAAATTCATGTTGATGGTATGGGAATGAAGTGGTCAATAATGTTTGATAGGAGTTCTCAGAGTCTCAGAGCTAACAGCAGCATAAGATAGACTTTTCCAGAGTAAGGACAGCCAGATTAATCAGGTGTACGTTAGCCCATTTCTGTAACAAGGGAGACCAGAAGAGAAGTGTCCTAACTACTTTTTGGCTTTCTTGAACATAGTGAAGTCTGGGACAATGAAAAAAAATGTTTTTCAGCAGAGTTGAAGAGCTAACGGGACTAGCCCTCTAAGGGTGACTGATGCCCTGGTCTTGTTAATATCCACAGAGACAGACAGGCATATATAGGTCCCAAATACCTCTTGTTGGCTTCCTGAAACACGGTTGTCAACCTAGCACCACTTGGAGATGTGCTGTATAGAGTCTATCTCCATAGCTCTTAACTGGAACAATTAAGTAGTAATCTGAGGGCCAGGCAAGTTAGCTGATCTGGAGTGACAGGCCCCAGGTGTCTGATTAAGAGCTTGCTCTTGAGAAGTTCTGCAAATCTTGAGCTCTGATCTTGGTGAGTTGGTTCTTGAATTTATGGAAGAAGTGCATCATATTATGCTCTCAATTTTCACTGTCCACATATGGCTACTTTAATTTAGTTAAAATTAAATCAATGAAAAATTCAGCTCTTCAGTAACTCTAGTCATATACGGCTAGTGACAATCTTCCAGTCCAAACCAGTACAACAGTCTCCACATACCTGCCTCTGTTCCACAGGAATGAACCATCTCACAATGATCTGGGTTTTTCTGGGAAAGTTCCTCAGGTTGTGGAAGGTGGTATACCGAGTATGACCTCAAGCAAACAGCTGGCTTCTCCAGGCTTTTATGAAAGCTGTCTGGCCAGAATCCTCTTGACATCAACAGAGCAAGAACCTCTTGTCTCTAAAAAATAAAATACAATAAACAGTACTCACCCTGTCTTTTCACCTGTGACTACAACTAACCTTCTCAGGTCAATCCCTTATATCTTTAGTACAGTATTTGGGGTTTATTGAAAAAATAATTTCAGTCCAATCCAGCTTCCAACTCATCTAATAGCCAAGCAGGGTCTACTTCAGAGGTATGCAACTTGTGCAGTCACACAAGACCTTGAACTCAAAAGCACTCTTCTACTGTCATCTTGAAATTCTCAATAATTTCATATTTGAAAATATTTATGACTGAAGTCCAGTGGGACAATGAAACATACACATGAACAAGAAATACAAGCAAAATGTACATCATCAACCTGTTCTGTTCCTTAGCTCCCAACTCACACACAGTGTTCTTATTGTCAGTGGGCTACAGATAAGTAAAAGCTCATAGAGACTCAAATCAAGTACACAAGGTAAGTGCGCTATGTCCACAACTGAGTAAGCTAAGTCACTAATAGCCTGGAAGGCCATGATTTCTATTTGAACCAGAATTTGCTTCAAACAAAGAAAGAAGACAAAGGTGTTCTAAGAAACATGAGCAATCAAGGATACTTGTCATGCCTTTTCTTACTCATATTAGTCCCCTGTAATAGTGAACTACTTATATTGAAAATTATGACATAGGAAAAAAGGAAAAACAGAACAATCCATATTTCCTTTTCCTTTTGGTCCTTTCCTTAGTCATCAGTAGAAAGTGGTATGTGTGTGTGTGTGTGTGTGTGTGTGTGTGTGTGTGTGTGTGTGTGTTCGTGTGTGTGTGTGTGTGTGTGTGTGTGTGTGTGTGTGTAGAAGTGAAATTAAAACAGTTTCTGGTAAGAAAATGATAAGAAATCTTATCTGGATAGAACCCTAACCCTAATGTCATGAGTAAAGTCCCCTGTGATTGTATGTATCATCTGCTTTGGTAAGAATGTAAGTCTTACATTCTGGTAAGAAACAGAAAATATTCTGTTCTGGTAATATCAGAAGATATTCATGCTCAATCTACAAAAAAAGGCATCATACAATTTTGGTGATTCCAAATACAAACTAAATGCTCCTATATTTGCATTTAAAATAGGTATTGCACAATATAAAAATGAGGAGCAAAGTCCGTGCTAACAATTTAAAATTTTAATTTTTCTGCATTTTGAATTACATTAAATGATGAACAAAAATATCACAGGAAAAAAACTGCAAAAGAAAATAAAAGACTTCATATTTTGGTACCTTATATTAACTTTTTTGTTGCTTCTTGAACAAGCATTTTCATTTTGGACTAAACCCAGTAAATAATATAACCAGCCCTGGTCATAAGCTGGTTATTTGACTTCTTCACATCTCACTCATTTCGTATGGAGTGATTAAGTGAAAAACAGATTTTTGGCTGCAGGTGCTCAAGTTTAGGATGTGGCTCCAAAACAAAGGGAGCTGAGGGGCAGTCTGTTTCATTGAAAGGAAGCATAGCATAGTAATTAAGAGCACCGGTGCCAGAAATCAAATTGGTGCCTAAAATCAAATTCGAACATTGTCAATTTTATGATCTGAAATAATTTAGTTTCTCTATCTGCGCCTCAGTTTCTTCATTTGCAAAAAAATGTGATAATACCAATGCTTACTACATGAGGTTGTGGATATGAAGTGACTTAATATGTGCAAAACACTTCGAATAGTGTCTGGCATATATTTGATACTAAAAAATATTACCATTATTATTATTTTACAAAATGGAGGGCATACTTTAATTAGAAATCTGAGTCACCTACAGTACTTTATTATAAATTAGCATTATTTTTAAAAATTATATACGAAAATACTTAGAAATATTTGCTGTCATTAAACACTACTTAAGTACATGTAAGTGTAATTTAAGTTTCTGATAAGTGAGAAGGAATCCATCACAGTTTCTCAAGAATGAACGTTTTCTGATCATCTTAAGCTTACGACTAAACATGCTCAGATACTGCTTCAGATCATCTGCCCATAGACAGCCAGACTACATTATTATTGCTTTGTGTTTGAGCTACAATTACTTGGGAATAGGAAGAAATTAATCACATTTTATTTTCTAAATTATATATTTAGTTGGTAATTCACTAATCACATGAAAAAAGTAATTCATAACAAAACTAGCTGAAACAAACTTGCCTTAATGTATCTTAAGAGACTTACAAGTGTTTGGATGTTCATGCACAGATCATATATTATATTGATGTATCACAACTTGGAAGGCTCAATACCACAGAGAATAGAGCCTGAACTCAGAACTGGAAAGTAATGTTTGCAATTATAAAGACCTAAGTTCTCATGTCTCTAAATAGCTATGAAACTCTTCCATGTTCCAAATCCCCTTGGAAGTGTGTGAGTGTAAGAAGGAAATAAGTGTCCAGCCTTAATAATTAAAAATACCACTGCAACGTTTATCTTTAAAGATAGCTGTGCAGACTGGGAAAAGAACGATTTCAACTTGCTTCTAAGTAGAATAATCTTTAATTTAATTATTTCCAAAATTATTTTATTAGAAAACCAAAAGACACATTGTTTCTTTTAGAATAATTCCATTCTCCTGCAAAATCATGAGCATTTTGATTCTTTAATTCCTATTTGTATTTTTTTTCTTTGTGACTTTTCTGTTCTCCCAACATACAAGCTTAGGCCAAGTATGTTCTCATTAGTGTTTATATCCTCCCCAAATGACTCATATGCATACAGAATTATATATGCAGTAAAAATCTTATTTTATTGATTGTCATTGGATTAATTAACCTTAGTAAGATTTTCTAACAAGGATAATTTTTAAGTTATAGGATTTAAAAGGAATACATAGACAAATTGTGGGTTTTATACTGTCTTTCTGTAATTATGGCTTAAAAATCATTTTACATTATTAAATTTCTGTAAACTAAATATTCTAAAACAAAACACTTAGAGATGGAATAGCAATGGCAAGCCTACTCTTCTATCTTCAGGGCTACCTTTCTCCTCAGAAGCTTTTGGAATCCAAGTGAATTATATCTACACCTCTACTACTCTGGATAATGTCAAAGCCTAGCCAAGCAGCACTATCCTTTGGCATTTACCTTGGTGCCTGGGTCTAAAGTAGCTACAGACATTTGACAACATACTCTTAAAATCATATAAATTTAGAACTGGAAAAATCCTCACAATTGATCCAGCTCACATTCTTCATTTTCACATGAGGTGCTAAAATCTGCAGATGTTCTATCATTTGCCCAAGGGCACTCTCAACTCAATGAGTATGTGGGTATAAGTCATCATGTCTCCTTAACTTCAAGCCCAGATCTTTTAACTCTCTACAGCATCCCCTTTCTCCAATTTTCAAGGAATTTCTGTCACCAAAGATACTCAAGAGCCATGTTTGATCCTCCTCAAAAAAAGAGGAAAATACATTAATTCAGAAACTCAAAAAACTCAGGATTTCTGGATGTTTTCCAGACTGTTTAGAAATCATGTGAAACTTCAGTGTACTATATAATCCTTTATTCTGCTCTTCATATTTTTTAAGTTATTAAATTATATTGATCTCAAATCAATCCTGAAATTCTGAAGAAATGAGTGTGGAGCTTTCGTCCAGAATACCTTATCGAAAGTTCTTACTATGGTTCCAGAGGTTTATTTTTAAAGAAATTTCCTGCCTCTAAGGGTTACTGCAATCTTCCATGGCTGGGGAGTAAGGACTGGGAATGAAGCTAGAGATTGGATGCTGAGGCGCCCACGGTTAATGGGGCCAGGCTAGATGATGGCCATATTTTTTTTTCTCTTTACCTCACTGACCTCCACTGTTATGGCAGTAAGAGGTACAGTACAAATAACTAAATACATACAGAAAAAAATGTATTTTACAATGAAATGACCTCAGGTCTATTCCCCCTCCTCTCAAAATTATTTCATTAGAAAACCAAAGGACACATTGTTACTTTTAAGAACAGCTCCATTCTCCTGCAAAATGTCCTGGGCATTTTGATTCTTTAATTCCTATTTGTATTTTATTTCTTTGTGACTTCTCTTTTTTACCAACATACAAGCTAAGGGCAAGCATGTGCTTATAAGTGTTCATATCCTCCCAAAGTGGCTAATATGCATTTAGTGCCATATATGCAGTAAAAATCTTGTTTCATTGATTGTCGTTGGATTAATTAACCTTAGTAAGATTTTCTAACAAGGATGATTTTTAAATGATAGGATTTTAAAGAAATAAATACAGAAATACTTCTCCAGGACTGAAACAGAATCTGTCTGCCTGAGAGGTGAAGGGACTATTCTCTCCTAAATTAAAAGATTAAAACTTGCAAGAAGAGGAGCCAAACTGGGCACTTGGTTAAGAATTGAGGAATTAGCCTCTCTCTCATGGATGTAACTATGTTATTACAGAAAATCTGCAGACATAGAAAATAATACATGCAGACAGCACAGAGGCCCACATGTTTAAGTGCAGAATTGGGTTGAAACTTCAGCCATAAAAAGTTGGCCTGTAGAATCCTAATCCATTAAAACAAAAAGAAATCTTAGCGGACATGTCAAACAGATGAGAGATTAAGAAACTGAGGCCCATGTCAGTTAAGAGACCTTCCAAAGGTCACACTGTCAGAGACAAATCAAAGTCAGGCCTCTGCATATATTTTATAATTCCAATTGCCTGCTTAGTACTGTTGTGAAGCAGAAGTCCAACCCCTAAATTTAAGAATTGAAATATAAACTGCTTTAATCTATAAATAGGAGAATTTTAAGATATGTCAAGGACAAGGAGAGGCTATGGGAAAAGGGATTACATATTTTCCTTTTGTCATTATTCAGTAAGCTCTCCATTCCTCCATAGCCACTGCTTTTGGCTAGGTATGAGCTGTGGAAACATTTCTCCTGGATTCATCTATTCCCTGGAAAGAAAACCCAATCTAGCTTAAGAGAAAAAAAATTCTCTCCAAGTAATGATAAATTGTCTAAATTGAAAGCTCACACCATAAACAAATTTGAACAGTACAGACATCTTACAAAATTGAATTTCCAGCTAGTGAATTTGAATGTTTTAAGAAAAAATAGTTTTGTTTTTAAGGCCTACTCCCAGGAAACTGAAAACACAATCATAATTATTTTTTCTTCAATTCTAGATGCTGTTTTTAATGAAATGCTTAAATGTGTTTTGAATGTAACCACCAATAAACCACTATTTTTAAAGAAAAAAAGGTCAGAAATGTTTGCTATGTAATGATTCATGCAGTTTTACTAAAACGAAATATAAACTAAACACATCTTTGAATGTGTTAAGAAGTTTAACTACATTTAGTTTTAGTGTGTATTCAGAATTTTATTTTGTAATGCGCTGAAACTAAATTTCACATGTTCATATAATCTATATCATCTCATTCTCCTTGTTGCAAATTTACCAAGGATTACCTCTATAATAGTGCTACTGTACAGCATAAGTTAAGATATAGTTGATTTAAATTGGTAGTCCAAAAACTTAAGAATCAATTTCAATTAAAAATAGATTCAAAAATTTGACATAACTATAACCAGGCCCAAAACTTATTTTCTAGATTTATCTCTCACTTTTCCTCATCCTTCCCCAGCTCCAGACACCATGAGTTGGAGTTTTCCCATCTGTGTCTCATGCCTCTCCACCTGTTTTGCTCAGCAGGCGCGTTTTTTCCTCTAAGCCTAAATTCTGCTCAGCCTTCAAGAAACAGGTAAAATGCCTTCCTATCTCCGCAGAATTTCCTAATAAACCTAGTCAGTAATAATCTCATCTGTCTTGACAAGGCTTGTAGACCTTCCATTTCTTCCTGCTGCACCACCACTTTTGTCTCACAGCGTCGATCTGTAGGGAGCAATTTATTATAGTGGTTACAAATGAGAACTCAGCCTGGGTTCAAATATATTGACTAACTGTGAATCTTGAACATGTCCTTTATCCTCTTTTAACCTCAATTTAATCATTTAGATCATTGTAGTACCTACCTTATGGGGTTGTAATAAGCTGAGATGATTTATAAAAAATACTTTGATAGGTCTCTAATACTTAGTAAGTGCTCAAAAATGTAATCAACTACCAATACTCTAATTTTATTATTATTATCATCATTATTTGTCGTGGAAAGAGCTTCCACTGATAACTGGGTGACTAAAGAATTTACCTAATCCTTTGTTTGTTTGTTTGTTTTTTGTCTGCACTAAAATAAAGCTTCTGCACAGCAAAGGAAACAATAAACAAATTGAAGAGACAAGCTACAGAATGCGAGAAAATATTTGTAAACTATTCATCTGACAGGAGATTAATAAACAGGATGTATAAAAAAAACCAAACAACTCAATAACAAAAAAAAATCAAATTTTAAAATGGGCAAATAATATGAATAGACACTTCATAAAAGAAGACAAATGACCAACAGATATACTAAAACTGTCAACATCACTAATCATCAGGGAAATGTAAAGCAAAACCACAATGAGGTATCATCGCACTCCATTTAAAATGGCTATTATCAAAAAGACAAAAAGGAACACATACTGGCAAGGTTACAGAGAAAGGAAAACACACACTGTTGATGGGAATGTAAAGTAGTACAGTCACATGGAAAAGAGTATGGAAGTTCTTCAAAAAATCAAAAATGTATATCTACCACATGATCCAGCATTCCCACTGCTAGGTATATATATATACCTATATATTTGATTTTTTGTATATATAAAAAAAGTATATTGAACAGATGACTGAACTCCACTCCAATATTTCCTGCAGTACTATTCACAATAGCCAAGATATGGAACCAATCTAAGTATCCATCAACAAATGAACGAATAAAGAAAATGTGTTACATGTATACAATGAAATATTATTAGTTCATAAAAAATTAAAATCATGTCATTTTCAGTGACATCATGGAACTGGAGGACATTATGTTATGTAAAATAAGCTAGGCACAGAAAGACAAATATGTTTTTGCTCATATGTGAGATGTAAAATAGCTGGTCTTATGAAGATAGAGAGTAGAATGGTGGTTACCAGAGGCTGCGAGGCATATAGAGAAAGGGGGGATAAAAAGAGCTTGGTTAATGGGCACAAACATACAGTTAGATAGAAGGGTTAAGTTCCAGCATTTGACAGCACAATAGGCTGCCAATAATTAATAATAATTTATTGTATATTTCAAAATAGCTAAAATAGAGGATATGAAATGGTCCTAACACAAAAAATGAAAAATGTTTGAGGTGATTAATATTCTAATTACCCTGATTTGATCATTACACATTGTATTCCTGTATCAAAATATCACATGTACCCCATAATATGTACAATTACTATGCATCAATGTAATTTTTTAAAGTAAAAAGTTATCACCAAAAAATAGCATTTATCTTGTATTAGTTAACTAATGGCACAAATTATCACCAAATGTAGTGACTTTGAAAAATATTCATTATCTCATAAATTCTGTGTCAGGAATCTGGTATGAATCACAAGGTCCCCTGGCTCAAGGAGGCTGTGATCAAGATGTCCTCTGGCTCAGGAGGCTGTGATCAAGATGTCCATGGAGCTGCAACCATTTCAGGACTCAACTGGGGAAGGAGCTACTTCAAAATGTATGCTTTGGTTCTTGGGAGGATTCAGTTCCTCACAAGCTCCTGGTCTAGGGTTCTTGGTTCCTTTCTGACTGTTGTTCAGAGGCTACCCTTGGTTTCTTGACATTTGGGTCCATCTCTCTCAAAGACAGTTTACCATATTGCAGCTTGTTTCATCAAAGTAAGCAAATACGATGGTAAGAGAGAGAATTTGAGCAAGAAAAAAGTCACAGTTTTGAACCTAGTTTCAGAAATGATATTCTATCACTATTGTCCTACTCTGTTCATTGGCAGAGTCATTCGGTCAAGCCTGCATTGAAAGGAGGCAGATTATACAAGGATATGAATACTACATGATGGGGATCATTGAGGCTGCTTATCACACCTCATAAAGTTATTATAGAAATTAAAGGGGATTAATGTATCTGGAGTTCATTGAAGAGTACCTAGTCCATAGTGGATATTTAACAAATATTATTCCGCCCTTCTTACTATAATAGAAGTCCTTAGAGTTAAATACATAAATCTGTGAACTCTGCAGGACCTTAGCACTTTGCTAAGCAGATTTGGCTCTTACTAACCACTGTCAGGAACAAATATTCACCGTTACTGACATTATTATTCACAATTTAGCTAATACTATCTTCATTTTCAGAAGGTACACCCTGTGTACTTTTCAGCAGTAGGCAGAATAATGGTGTCCCAAAGATGTGCATATTCCAACCTCCAGAATCTGTGAATAAATTACTTTACATGGCAAAAAGAACTTTGCACATATAATTAAGAACCTTGAAATGGGGAGACTGACCTGAATTACGCAGGTGGGCCCAATCTTATCACAGTACTCCTTAAAAGTAGAGAACCATTACTGGCTATACTCAAAGAAAGAAATGCGACTATCGCAGAATGATTAGAGAGATGTAAGGATCCCAGCTTTAAAGGTGGAGGAAGGAGATCATAAGCCAATTAATAAGGATAGATCAAGAGACTGAAAGGGGAAGAAAACAAATTGTAGGTTAGAGTCTCTAAAAAAGAACACCATCCTACTGACAACTTGATCTTAAGTTGGTGAGATCAGTGTTGGACTTCTGAGCTACAGGACAAGATAATACATTTATGTTGTTTTAAGCAATTAAGTTTGTGATAATTTGTTACAACAGCCATAGAAAAATAATACAATGAAAAAAATATGTAAAATCTTCATGAGAGGGATCACACACAAGTACTCTGTAAAATTTAAAGAAGACTATATATGATCATTCAATACTGTAATATTTAAAAATCACTGAGTAAAAAACTTCCAGTTCAAAAACACCATTACAAAACACAGGGCATTTTTTTTTAAATAACTGTATTACAAGACCATTATCTGTTATCAAAAGCAATTGTAATATAAACAATTATATTTTTATTTAACAAACACTTGTAGAACGTTTATTCTGTGGTAGACGCTGTTAAGAGATGACTTAAACTACAGAGATAATGAAGGTTTGAATTAAGGTGATGACAGCAAAGATTATTTAAAATGAGAGAGTAAATTTGGAGTTGTATTAGAAGGCATTATGCCCAGGACCCAGGCTATATTGTTGCCCCCCACTCACACGTGTACACACGGGACTCCCTCAAGTCATAATAAAAGTAAATGAGAACAGTAAGAAGTTAGAATTGATGGCTGTGTAAACACTAGGCAGATGGAGTATTTGAAGTGTGTGAAAAAGTCCTTCTGGGGAGTTTGGACCTTAACCTGGAACAACTAGGGTCTGGACAAAGGGTTCGAAATGCATGATCAGATAACACTGAAGGTAACATGCCTAGAAAAGGCAAGACTGGACAGTGTGAGGGAAAATCAGAGCTGAGAAAGGTGATAGCACTGTGATGTGTCAAAATAAAAATTTTAATTTTTCACTATTAGAGACTATACACATATAGGAAACATTTCATTTTATAATAAATAGTTTCTAAAAAGTGAATTGTCACCATTAATTGTAGCCAGCAAGTGCTTACTACAGTCATGCACCACATAATGACATTTCGGTCTATGATGGCCTGCATATACAACGATGGTCCCTTAAGACTATAATACTGTATTTTTACTGTACCTTTTCCATGTTTAGATCCACAGTTGCCTGTAATACTCAGTACAGGAACATGCTGTACAGGTTTGTAACCTAGGAGCAATAGGCTATACCATATAGCCTAGGAGTGTAGTAGGTTATAACATTTACGTTTGTTTAAGTACACTCTACGATGTTTGCCTAATGAGGAGATGCATCATTGTATGTGGAGGTACTGTTCTTTGTCCCATACTTATAGTATGCATTTAATCCTCCGGAATTATTGATTCACTATATTGCTGATCAGTGTCAGAGGTTAAGTGACTTGTCCAAGGTCATCTAGTAATTGGTAGGCAAAATTTGAATCATTGCCATTATATCATGAACACTTGTTTAGTAAAATCCAGATATTCAGAAATTATCATTATTATGTTGAGATTCAGAGAATACACAGGCTCTGGAACTAGATGCATAGGTTCAAATCACCATTTCACCATTTAATAGCTGTAAGAAGTTAGGTTTTCTGTACCTGTTTCCCTATCTGCAAGTGGGAATAATAAGTGTTTGCCTCCTTGTGTAGTTCTAAGTATTAAATGAGTGAGCGCAAAAGCGCTCAGAATAGTGCTCGGAACATAATACATGCTCAATAAAATGTACCTGTTATTATCAACATTATTATTCTAGCATAAAGTATTGAGAATACTGGTAAGAAGTACTGGATATACTGCTCGGCCTCAACTGAGATCTGTGGTAGGCAGAATAATGGCTCCTATAGATGACCATTCCCCATCCCCGGGACCTGTGAATATGTTTTTTATTATGATAAAAGGGACTTCACAGATGTGATTAAAGTTATGGACCTTGAAATGGGGAGATGCAACATAATCAATGGATTCTTAAAAGGCTGTAATTGGAGAGATACAACAGAATAAGAGAAAGGAGAAAAGGGTTTAAACCCACTGTTGCTAGCTTTGAACATAAAGGGGGTATAACAAAGGAGCATGGGTGGCCTCTAAAAGCTGGGAACAGCCCTCAGCTGACAGCCAGCAAAAAAACAGGAACCTCAATTCTATAATAAGGGATTGAATTTGGCCAACAACCTGAATGAACAAAAAAAATGGGCAAAAAGATTCTTCCATCAAGTCTCCAGAAAGGAACACAGGCCTGTGGACACCTTGATTTTAGCCCACTGAGACCCATGTTGGACTTCTGACCTAAAGAACTATAAGATAATAAACTGATATTATTTTTAACCACTAACTTTGTGATAATTTGTTACAGGAACAACTGTAAACTAACATAAGATCTATGCTTAGCTTTTTCTTAAAAGACTCAGACATATTGATTCAAGACTATGTAATATGCTAAAATAAATTTAGTTTCTTAAAGTCAGCAATTTTAAACTACATTAGGGGCATAAATCAATGTCATCTTTGCATTTCTATTATTAAATTCTTAGAAACTAAAAGTTGCTAAAAGGCTAAAAGAATATAACATGCTGTTATAATTTTTCATCTTTTATATATATTTAAAGGTTAAAAATTCCATTTTAATTTTTCTTCTTTAGGTTCTCATAATTAACAAAGGAATTTGATTTTTACTATATCTTGAGCCTATGGCCAAGCTCTTTTAGACTCAACATGTCAGCAAGAACACAGAAATTTTAGGTTTAAAATAACAAACATGTTGAATTTACAGGGGTAAGCATGCCTTGCTTATTATCTACACATTCACTGTCTCTGAATCAATACGAATTAGTTCCTAGTGAGTAAATGCCATGTCTGTCTTTTGTCTTCACACTTTTACCAACACTGCCTAGGAAAATTCCTGAGCCCCAGCAAGTTTTTTGTTAAATAAATGAATGAAAAATATATATTTAAAGTATATAAAACTGAAAACAAATTTTCCCTGAAACCTCAGCTCACTAGTTCACTGGAAAACTAAAAAGGTATACTTTATCTAGAGGTTAAACATTAAAACCCATAACTTATTTTAAACAATTTCAACGGAATCTTAAGTGTTATACATGTTTCCTTGTATTTTTGATGAGATTCATTAAACAAAATTCAAACTTGATGACTTGGTATTATTATTTTCAATAGAATCTGTGATGCTGATGTTCATAGGTTCATAAGGTTCCATAGAGTGTACTTACATTTGCTTTCTGAAAATGTCCTGTATGTCAGTCTCATTTTTTTTGGAGGGGGGAGTCCTCCCCCCCTCATAAAAATTAAGCAGAGCACAGTACATCTATAGGATACCTGAGAAGCGCAACATGGCTGCTTTTCTTCATAATTGCTAAATGAAAGACTTGGTTCTCTTCAAAGAGATTTTCTTACTCTCTAGAACAGCACTATACAATAGAAATATGAGAACCACATACATAGTTTAAAAATTTCCAAAACATTCTCATTCTGACATGTAATCAATATAAAAAATAATAAAATACTTTATTCTTTTTTTTTTTACCATGACTTAGAAATCTGGTGCATGTTCTATACATAGAGCAGATCTCAGTTCGTTCAGACCAACCGCATTTCAAGTGGCCAGTGACCACCATATTGGACAGATGCAGCTCTAGAAAATCTCCCCCATCCCTAAGGGAAGTACGTACTCTATCAACTTGTGGTTTCTAAACTATCACTAATTTAATATAACATCCTCCTCCTCAGTCCCATTTTTTAAAAGATCTCTAACGTACAGAAGGCAATATTCCAGATATATGCTAAATTGTACATCTTTAACGTAAAAATGAATTTGAGTAGTGTTAGAGTTCATTGATAAATTTTCTTTTATCTTCGCCGTGTCTCATACGATGCGTTTAACAACTCTACACCACATGGCAATTTCAGAGACAAAAATACAAGCTAAAAAAAGCTTTAATAATAACACAGTGTCTACAGTTTGAGCTCTCTCAACTGTCTAACAATAGAGCTCTTGTACAGATGAGTGCTCCTTGGGTAGGCGGCGGTTGAGAATGGAGGCAAGAACTAAGACGTTCTTAAAACCTACTATGTGCAGGAATCTTTAACTATCTGACTTCATTCAAACCTCAGAACCCACCCGCCAGACAGATGCTGCCATTCATACTATACAATGAGAAGGCAGCGGCGATCCTCAACTCTGGCTATACATAATTGCCTAATGAGCATTCTTCCCTCAAACTCCATTCCCAGAAATTCTGACTCGACTTCCCAAGGGTGCGCGACCAGTGTTCCTAAGAGTTAGTCACCGGGGAGATTTGGGGCAGAAACCCTGCGGCCAGGTGCACGCTGTCCGACGGACGGGGCCTCTTGGGGGCAGCTTTGCAGGGCGGGTGACTGACTGGACCGGCTACCCGCCTTCCGGAGCATGCGGAGATCTACAAAACTACCCAACCTGTGCACACCGGCGCCGGTGGAGGGCAGGTCTCTTCACCTGCCGCACAACCGCCCGGCGGCCGACGCAGCCACCCCGCCGAGCTCTCGCTCCCCACCGGGTCACCCCGCCACCGGCCCTCCTCCGAAGGCGAACGAGGAGCCCCGGAGGTGCAGAGGCGCCCCGCCGCCACCCAGCAGCGCTTGTCCCGCGGCCCGGCGCGGCACCGCCGGCGGAGAGATCACTGCCCTCGACAGTCCGGGCCTCCCTCCCGCCCCTTGACACCGCAGCCTCTTCACTTGCGGCCCCTGACCCGGGGCCGACCGGTTCGTGACTCTCCTGCCAATCAAAGACGGAGTTCCTCCGGCCAACCAACCAATCACCGCGCGCGGTTTTCTTCGGCTCTTCGGCTCTTCGGCTCTTCGGCGTTGGCGACGCTGGGCTCGGCGGTGCCTTCCGCAGCCGGCTAAAGCTTAGCTTTCGCTGGCGTAATTTTCCCGTTTTCTTTCAGCCACTTCCGGGTCCTGCGACGCTCCGGAAGCCAGCGCGTTCCGGAAGCCTGGGTAGCCAGCCCAGATTCTGCTAGGAAAAGCCAAGCTTTCCAGAGAATGTTTCAGAAAAAGTTACGTGGAGCGTGGGCGTTTCGCAGCCTCCTAAGGTCAGTGTCTGCCGGAGAGAGCCGGCGTGCAAACCTGAGGTCTTCCTCGCAGCCGGGAGGTCGTCGTGCAGTTTCACGACCTTGTGACTGTCGCCCTTTGCTAGGGTTCCCCTGTTGACCGGCTTCCAGTCTTCCTGGAAGAGGCAGGTCAAAGTCTCTTGATTTCGGGAAAGGCAGTGGAGCAAACCTAAAATCCTAAAACTATTCATAGGATCGCGCCATTAAAAACAAACACACTACAGCTAGAATTGAGCCCCTCTGCACTCCACGTAGCGACTTTCTAGAGTCGAACTTGGAAATCTTTCCGTCGCCCTGGGCGGTCGTAGAGAGATTTAAGCGGCTTTAGTAAGAATCATTCAGGATCCAAGCTTCCCTTAATACCTGAAGGTTCATGCAGTGTTATATATGGTACAAAACAACACGAGTATGCTTACGTTTCCAACATTTTTGAAAGCGCATTCATTTAAAAGCCGTTTGGTTTTCTTATGAGGAAAGAGACCACAAAAATTTTCTTATAAATTGCTTGCGGTAAGTTAGTTATATTTCACATTGACTTCTGGTAAGAAATCTGAGAATGTGAGACTCAGCATGTTTTTCCTTGGGTCCTAGAGTTAAAAAAAAAACAAAAACACACACACTTTATTTTTTATTTATTTAGGTAACATTTTCCAAACATCGAACATTTAGTGAAAGGGCTTCCTGCAAAATGAGACCAGGTTGTTGAACGTTTAGGTGTAACATTTTCTGGTATTCTTCAGTGGTGCCCCTTTACAATTTTTTATCTCGACAGTTTCAAGCAATTACAAGGAAACTGATGCTGTCCCTGGACACCATGGTTTGTAGTCTAAACATCTTCCCCAACTGTGTTACCTTTAGTTAAACCTGAACAGAATGAACTTGGGGTGGCTGACTTCTTTTTTTGTTTTTTTACTTTTACTTCTTGTCTAATTTCACTCATATTATTATTTGTATCCACAAAGATTAGAGTTGCGTGATCTTGAGCCAGTAGGTGATTTAAAAGGAGAGAAATAGTGGAATTATTTACGAAGTCAGAAAGAGAGCTCTTCATATTTTTTTTCCTTAAAAAAAGAAACGCAAAATAGAAGTGACAGACCATTGAGTGAATACTAGACCAAATTAAGAGAGTTAGGTTCCAGTCCTACTCTGGTTTGCCTTTGAACAACTTCAACTTCACCTTCTGACCTTATTCTCCTCATTTTTAGAATTTAGTGGTAGCACTCAATCTGTGGATTTAAAGCTATTCTGTAGAAGAACTTCTGTAGTAATTTTCTGAAGCCATGCAGGGGAGAGTCAATGCAAGCCAACCCTCAGGTGTATTTTAACAAGAGCATCTATTTGTGTTCTACTTGAATTACAGAGTTCCTGGTAAGATTAATTTTGTATCTTAGACTAGATGATCTTCTTTTCTTTCTAGCATTAAAATTCTGTTTCTTAGGATAATTATTCTTTGCATTCAGTGTGCTTTATTACAGTTTTTGAAAATGATATATATTCATCGTTAATATATTTCTGAAAACTAAAAACATGTTCATATTCAGTCTCATTTGTTTTATAGATACAAACTTGAAATTTAATTTTTTTCTTTATGACCAGAATCATAATATATTATTTTCCTATCTTTCCCATATCCTTTTATTTAGCCATAAAAGTTTTGCTTATATTAGGTGTTCACACTAATTCTCGAAATAGGAAGGGGAGATATTTTGCATTTTATATATTCAGTAACTGAGCCTTAAAGATGTTTGCAGGCTTGCCCAGCATCACATTGCTAGTAAAGTTCTCAGTCCTAGTGATGCTGGGCGGGGTGCCCCGCACACAGTATGAATCACATTGTAGTTTCTCCTCTTCCCTTGCTAATGCCTCTTTGTTGCTTTGGGATATTTCCACGTAAGCTCATGCCATAAAATGTGCAATTAAATGTGTGTTTCAATAATTTTCAAGTCATTTGGAATTCTCTTCTTAAGTAATTAGATTCTAAAGCCCTTTTCGAAATTTATAGAGTACTTAAAGATCTAGCTGCTTTGTGCGTTTCTTGCGGCTCTTGTTCTTCCTTGTATTACAATTTTGGCCATAGTTTATGCCTGTACTCTTAGTAGTTAGTCTCTTAAAATAGTCCCATCTGTGTGTCCTTTGTACCATCCTAAAGTGTTTATTGTTAACTTTTAGGCCTTTCACCACCTTGTTAGTATAGGACAGTAATTCAGAGCATGGCTGTGCCAATTCTGGTCATATTACTTTACATAAGTCAGCTAATCTCTCTGTGCCTCAGTTTCCTTGTTTTAGAACACAAATAATAAAAGAACCTCTTTTTAATGATTAAATGATTTAATACTTAGTTTTGCTTATGGCAGCTTTAGTGGTCACTTGTTAACATTCAATAAATGGTAAGTAAGTGATATGTGGTGTGTTCTACAATTGTAAACTAACAAGTTCATTGTGATTGTCTTCCTTAATGCTTCACTATTATCCTCTAGGAAGACTTTCTCTGTCTTGCATGTCTTGCTCTAATTTCTCTACTTTCTTTAGCCTTTTCCAAACGTATGTTTGCAGTTGGAAATAGCTGTTCTTTTACTAGGGGAGACCAAAAAAAAAATGGAATTTATTTATAAAAAATTGCATATTTATTCTTACATGTTTAAACTTCAGTCAGCTTCCATGTACTCTCCTTTTGATGCAATACACCTATTAAGACGCTTCTTCCCACTGCTCAAAACAGTTTTGAACTTGTCCATTTTGATGCCTTTTAGTGCTTCTGTTTTTTTCATCTCTTCCACATGGGCAAAACATTTCCCTTTGAGAACTTTTTTTTATCTGGGGAAACAAAAAAATGTCACTCAGGGCAAGATCTGGAGAAGAGGGAGTGGGGGCATGGGTCATGCTGTTTTGTCAAAAACTGCTGAATACTCACGTGGTGTGGGCAGGTGTGTTGTCATGGTGGAAGAAGCAGTCACCTGTTTGCCACAACTCAGGACGTTTCTTCCACAAATCGTGATACAGCCTTTTCAAAACTTCCAGATAAAAACTTAGATTGAGCCGGGCTCTGTGGCTCAACCTGTAATCCCACGCCTTTGGGAGGCTGAGGTGAGTGGATTGCCTGAGCCCGCGGGTTCGAGACCCGCCTGGGCAAGCAAGACCTCATCTCTACAATAAATCAAAAAATCAACTGGGCATGGTAGCGCGTGCCTGTAATTCCGGCTACTCAGAAGGCTGAGGTGGAAGGATCGCCGGAGCCCAGCAGGTCGAGGCTGCGGTGGCCGGGAGCAGCCACTGCACTCCAGTCTGGGCGACAGAGTGAGGCTCCAACTCAAAAAAAAAAAAAAAAACTTAGATTGATCATTTGCTCCAGAGGAACAAAATTGAGTTTACTACAAGGGGCCCACTCCAAAAGATGATTTCATTTTTGTGTGTGTGTGTGTCCCTCATGTATTTTTTTAACACTTCCAAGCTTTCCTAAAACAGCTTTCCCGTAAGGGTTCGAGGTATGTGGGTTAGACTTTTTACAGTTGCCCTATTTTTTATTTTATTTTATTTTATTTAGCCAATGCAGAGTATAGTGTCAGAAAATGACTTGCCCAAAGTCATGCAGTTTTTTAGTGAACCTGGGGTAGAATACAGAACTAGTTGATGGCAGTTTAACTCCTATGCCCAATATTCACTCAAACACTTGCTCTTTATTTTCACAGTATCAACCTTCTGAAAGAAAAGTGTATTGACAAGCCATTCTCTTTAAAATGTATTTGTAAAGCTAGACCAAGGTATTAGAAACTCTGTCATAAAAGTATTTTGTGTTAGTTTTGGATACTTGAAAAAGTATACTGTTTGTGAAATAAGTAAGGTACTCAGTTAATTGTGTAAGACTATAATTGTAGTCTTGAAAACTGTAGTATTTGTAATGAGTTCCCTCTTATTCTCCAAGTGGGGAAAATATTTTTTTTACCTCTACTAGGGCAAGTTACTAGTCAATGTTAATCTTTTTGAGAAATGTATACTATTTTGAAGTTTATCTTTTAGATATATTTTAGAAATGTTTTGTCATGTACCTACTACTAACCCCCCAAAAAAATCCTGTTTAGATTTTGATGAGGCTTGCATTGAAATTAAGAGTAATTTAGAGGTCTTGCCTCTGTAACGCAGTTTTAAAATGTTGTGTGTCCAAAGTGAGTATGATTGTCATGTGTAACATCAGATGAGTAAGCTATTAAAACTTAGCTTATATGTAATGAAAGAGAGAAACAAAAGAGTAGTGACAAGTCACTTAGCAAGTTTGTGGCAGAAGTGGGATTTGAACTTAGAGTTGTTGATTCTAGGCCTGTTCACAGTGCCAGAGGTCACAGTGTTCTAATGGGTTTCAGCCATAGCTTTTACATTGTGGGACTCAGTGTCCTGTTAAATCCCTCTTTGATGCATGTCCCATTTATTAGTATTGATTTCAATACAATGAACAGTAAATCTATCTGACTACACAAAGGAAATAAAATAGTAGAATGCAGGTTCAAAACTTAAGATATCCAGGCATAGAATTTTATTCTCATAATCTCATAATTTGAAATGTTAGTTTAATATTTTTAAAAAACAAGAAAATGATTATATGGTCTCATCCGCTTCGATTACTAGAACCCTTAAGACAGTGTGGCAGTGACATTGTCATTTTAAAAATTAGTTGATTATTGTGGAGCTGGAAAAGAATAGCCTGGCAGGGGGTGTGTGGGTGGGTATAATACTTTAGAGATTACTTGGGAATCTCATGTTTCTGCTGACAAAGTTTACAGGACTGTAAATTTAAATGTAGAATTTTTGTAGGCAGTATGCATTGACAGATATGCCTAATGGTAATACATCTCGTACTGAGAGTCTCAGAAGAGGTCAATAATAATGTGTATATTGATAGCAGCGATGTAGGAGATGTTACTTGGTATTATGGCTGAAATCCATGTTATCCTCTTAATCATAATTACATTAATATTGACAGACCCTTGACAATACCCACATTATTATTGATAGATTTCTGTCAATAACGTGTTTTTAAAGAAAATATATTCATTCATAATTTGTACTATACTCAATAAAAGCTCTAAAATACATCCTGAAAAATTCTTCATTCCTCAGTGAGATACAATCATTTCTTTTGGTTTTAGAATGTAGTATGGATGACAAAGTTTTTATTTTGAGGAATGAAAACCATAAAAGGAACACATGAGTTATTTAAGGGCTAAGGTTATATATTGCTGCTCTTAGTAAACGAATTTTCGGGGTTTTTTTTTTTTCTGTGAAAGGAAAGCACCGTGACATGTTTAGTGATAAAATGTCAGCAGGAGACCTTTTTAATAGTTTTTAGTGCTAGATCATTTTGTCTTAAACATATTTATGTGACAAGTTAATCACACTAACCTTAGTAGATGCTATACTTTGTATCTGGTCTTGATTTTGCCTTAAGCATTTTTTCACATATCCTTCACGAAACACTGAGATTATTTCATGCCAATTATATTTTTAGTTACTTATTTTTATATGTTTATTTGCAAGGCCAATAAATGTTTGCCCCTGGACTAGCCTTTCAGAATCATAAAATTAATATAGCTTGGGAAATGAAGGGGTGGGTAGGCTGTAGGATTGTATGTTAAAAGGTAGAATAAGAAAAAACATTGTTTGTTTTGGCATTCCAGAAAAATCAATCTGAATTAAATTTGATGGTGCTTGTTTCAATTCAAAATAATTCCAACTTTTTAAAAAAGAGTTTGCTTGTATTTTTAAAAAAATACTCACATTTGAGCTTACTTTTATGAAACTAAGTACTAATCTTACTGATAATATGGGGATTGTTCAAGCTTACTTAACTTCTTGAAAATATAGTTGAAATAGTTTGACCAATGGTTGGGCCTGGGTAGTGATAATCAATGTAATAGAAGTTAGGAAAGTACTAGTTTACAAAAAACATTGTGCAATGATCCATAAATAAGAGGATATTGTAATCTCTCTTTTGATTTTATAGTTCTTAATTAAGTTTAATTATTTTGACTTTTCCAGAAAGTTGTTGGCATCTTGGTTAGGCCCTTGAATTGTTGCAGTAGTCCTATAGCTAGTTTCCCAGAATGGCAATTTTTTCTTTCATCAGTTTTATTGAACTCTGCCATCAGATAATTTTTTTAAAAATTTATGTCTTGTTATGTCTCTTCTCTTCAATGATTATTCATGCCTGCAGAATCAATACAGTTTCCTTAATATGGGTTCCTTTTACAATGTGACTGGATTTATACTTCATCTAGTCTCTCCTACCAGCCTGCTCTGCTCTGATCATAGCAGATGACTTGTCTGTTTGCTTCCAGATAACAGATGCAAACACATTGATGGGGATTAAATAAGCAAGGACATTGTTCATACTGAAGCCCATCCCCATGTGTCCCAGCTAGACCATGGCCAGGAGCTCACACATTTCTGGGCTTTTGGTCAACCAGTTTCCTCACACTAAATGCCATTTTCCTCTTTTCTGCCTGGGAAATTTGATCCTTTATAGTGTTTTCACATTTTGGAATCCATGCTTTGTTTCAGAGATCAATAGCCAGTCCTAATTACAGTGACATCATACTTCTTTTAAATTGCTTGAATAAAAGGAAGTCAACTAACAGTTAAATATTTAGATTGAATTCCCAGTGCCTAGGAGAATGCCTGGCATTTGGTAGGTGCTCAGTAGATATTGGTTAAATTAAGTATCCATTTGTCAGAGAATTAGAATACACTAAAACACAGACTGCTTACATTATACTGGGAATAATTTTGTGTGATTAAAAGGTGTTTATGGCATTAGTCTGTGCTTCACACCTATTAAAACAAATCTTAGTTTACTGCAGTGGAAGGAAGAGGGTTCCATAATCAGATTGAGCATCTAATTATTTTGATTTCATTAGTTTCTTTTACGTTTAGGCAACCCTTGTCTAAAACCAGTACTCCAGAGTGGGAAAGAGGAAGAAACTGGTGATGAACCCATTTGAATGCTTGTCTTGGACTGCCTGTACCATGCCCTGTGCAGTGAAGCACCCTAGAGTCAGACAGTATTGGTACCCATTCCTGTGGTTTCTTGACTTCAAGATAAACAGGCCCAACTATGTTGATGGGAGCTAAATAACCCTGGGAGCAGGTCGTGCTGGAACCCATCCTCATTCTCCCAGAATCTCCACTGCATCATCTATTTCAGATGAGGTGCAAGTTAAGTGGTACATTGAGTTCCACTAGGCCCTGTCTCTACCCTATCCTGCCTGACCCTCCCACTTGCAATCATAATGGTGACATCATGTTCACAGTTTAACTGCCAGAAGTGTATTTTGATAGTGTAGTCACTATTTCCTGGAAAAAAATTCTTTTGATACAGGTTGATTAAGGCATTAGTATGAGTAATAATGAATATTTTAGTCTTTTGAAATGAGATTTGCCAAAATCAACTCAGAGTCTTTATTTTTATGCCTGTCCCTAGCCAAAGCAGCAATAATATAATACTAATACTGCTTTACAGTTTCCAAACTACTTTCATAACATTATCTGGTTTAATCTCAACAACCTTGTAAGGTATCTGTTATTTCCAACTTTTAGAAGAAGACTCTGAGGCTAATGATCACATAGCAAGGAAGTGACAGAGCTGGAACTTGAGCCCAGGCCTGTTTGATTTTAAATCTACTTTTTCTACTTTATCACACTTGCCTAAAGAAGAATGTAGAACAGAGGAGAGATATTCCACTTTAATGAACCTATGATGTGTAATAGACAGTGTCTGTTCTATGTTTACAACTGAAAGAAGTCACAAAAGTGACTAAAATGTTGGAAACTAAAACCTAAAACAAAAAATAGAGAAACAAATTATTCATCTGGAGGAGGAAAGACTAGAGAGCAGTTTAATAATAGTCTTTTGGTCTAGTAAAGAGTCTTACATAGGGAGGAGAGTGAGCCCAGCTGTTCCTAATCTACACTGAGGCCAGGCCTGGGGAGAAAAAGAGGAAAGAAAAAATGTTAAACTGTAACAGAAGGGATAAGAAAGAATTTTTAGATAATAAGTATTGTTAAATATTGGATTGGTTAGAGACTGTGTTAAGTCTCCTTTTCTGGCAGTCATTAAAAATTCCTATTTTTACTAAATGTTTTTGAGTATGATTCCTCCAGAAACAAGGGATTTGAAATAGATGACTTTTCTGAGAAACCACTGCCTCTGACCGTTTTTTTCACTGAATAGCACTAAAGAACCTGAAGCTGGGATACAGTTTTGTGTCATTTAACAGTGGGGATATGTGCTGAGAAATACGTTGCAAGGTGATTTTGTTCTGTGAATGTCATGGAGTACACTTATACAAACATAGATGGTAGAGCCTACTATACAGCCAGGCTATATGGTATAGTAGCTCCTGGGCTGCACATCTGAACAGCATGTTGCACAGTTGTAACACAGTGTTACAGTTAGTTGTTACCCAAACAGAAAAGGTACATTAAAAAATTCAGTATCAAAGATTTAAAATGGCATAGTTCTATCAATGAACCTTAGGGACTGAACTTGCTCTGGGTAAGTCAGTGAGTGAGTGGTGAAGGCCTAGGACATTACTGTATACTAGTTACTGTATACTAGACTTTATACACACTGTACAATTACTACACTAAATTTATTTAAAAATAAAGTAATTGCACTGTGACATTACAATGGCTACAGTGTCTCTAGGAATTTTTGATAGGAATTTTTCTTTTCCATTACAATCTTATGGGAATACCACTGGATATGTGGTCCATTGTGGACCAAAATGTTGTTATGCAGTGCATGACTGTATCTTTCCTCACCATCCAGTTAATCCAGATGCTCTCACACAATTTTCAACCCATACACTGATTGGCTACCAGACTACTTATTCCATTGTATTTAAGTTCAACAACATTTATTGAGCAGCTTCTCTGAGCCCATCTTGATAGTAAATTCTAGAACTACAAGATTAATAAGGTTTCATCAGCTACAATCTGGTACTCTTGTGACTCTGGTGCTTAAAGATACTACATTGGCAAAACTGACCCTCTAAGGCAAGACACATATTTCATGTGATACTCAACAACAACAACAAAAAAGTAGAAATCTATGTAGTCTGATACTGGGGGACTGATAGTGTTGGAACTTACATTGGTATCCAGAATAGTCAGAGATTTTCCAGAGTAATTTGACAATAAGAGAATTTCCCTTATCAGACTGACCACAAAATAGGAAAATCTGTGGAAGATGCAGAGTTGGAGATGCCATAAGAGTAGAAGAGTTACATGTTCCCACACATCCTGAATGATTGTAGAAGTTTGCTTGAAGAAAACTGAGCTAGGTAGTATCAGAGTCACTTTGTGGGTGGCAAGTAGTTCAAGAAATAAGTAGTATACTTATTATATTTTCCCTTAACTAGTTTATATTTAAGTTAGGGGAAGAATATGTATTCACATGACTGGAACCACAGTACAAGTGGTTGAGGGCTTCAGTGAATGGCACCAACAGTTGCTATCAGAGTTAAAAGTGGTAATCAGTGGGAACTGGGATGAAGAATGGAGAACGTTGAAATAGAGTTGGAATGTGAAGGCAGATAATTTAGGGCAGTGGAAATAGCTGGTAAGCAAGGTACGTGTTTTAGGTACATGAGAAAAGGCACAAAGGCAAGACTGAAAGATGGACTGTAATTAAAGGCTCCATTGGGGAATAGAGGGTTATACAGTTGCAGAGATGGAGACAGGATTGGGCTAGTTTAGGTCTGAGAACTTTGTACTTTATCCTGGGATAATAAAGATGTAAGAAAGAGGTGATTTGGTAAGTGTGGGAAAGTAATTTTGTGGATTTGGATTCACTTATGAGGTTTTAAAGTTTTTTTTAATAACATAAATGATTTTATTAATTTGAGAAAATGTACTGGCTGCAGAAAAAAGTGAGAACATAATTTTATTCATTGATCTGTGTGTATGTGAATTTGTAATTATTTTTCTATTGAGATAGTTTTGAAATGGTATATTTTGCCTTTGAACTGTAAACCTCTGTTATTGTCCTAGTTGTCTGCTTACTTACCTGCCCCTCATTCTAAACCTTGGTTGGAGTCCTTCAGTGAGAGCCAGGACATGTCTTCTCTGCGTCTTAAACACCTAGCATAGTTAGAGTATACTGATATTCATAGAGTTTATGGAATGAGTGAATGGTCTCTAAACTCACAAGGACTACTTAATAGATGTAAGAGAAGCCCTGAGTCAGTAGAAGATTTGTAACAGCCACTTAGATATTGGAATGAGAACTAAGGAGAAATGAGTTGAAAGGCTAGCATGCAGCACTGAGCTGTATGGGTGATTTGCAAAAAAAAGATAATGAATTTTGCTTTGAAACAGACTAGCCCAGTGGTTTTCAACATCACCAAGTAATTTGTTAAAAATGTAAGTTCTTGGGTGCCTCTGCAGACCTACTCAATCAATTTCTGGGGATGAGGCTCAACAACTTAACAAGTACAGGCATATCTTGTTTTATTGTGCCTTGCTTATTCTCCTCTGCAGATATTGCATTCTTTACAAATTGAGGGCTTGTGGCAATGCTGAGTCAAGCAAGCCTATCAGCTCGATTTTTCCAACAGCATATGTTCACTTTGTGTCTCTGTGTAACATTTTGGTAATTCTTGCAGTATTTCATCTTTTTCATTATTATATATTTTGTGGTGATCCTGTGATCAGTGATTGTTAATGTTACTATTGTTAACTGTTTTGAGGCACCACAAACCATGCCCATGTAAGATGACAAACTTAACGAATAAATGTTGTGTATGCTCTGACTGCCTTACTGACTAGCCATTCCCTTGTTCCTCTTCCTCTCGTCGTCCTCCCTATTACCTGAGGCACAATGATACTGAAATTAGGCCAATTAATAACCTACAATGGCCTCCAAGTATTCAAGTAAGAGGAAGAGTCATACATATCTTACTTTATATCAAAAACTAGAAATGATTAAGCTTACTGAGGAAGGCATGTTGAAAGCCAGGATAGGTTAAAAGCTAGGTCTCTTGCACCCGTTAGCAAAGTTGTGAACGAAAAGGAAAAGTCCTTGAAGGAAATAAAAAGTGCTGCTTTTTACACACAAATTATAAGAAAGCAAAACAGCCTTAATGCTGATATGGAGAAAGTTTTAGTGATGTGTATAAGAAATCAAACCAGCCAAGCCACACATTTCTTTATGCAAACACCTAATCCAGAGCAAGTCCTTAGCAATTCTATGGAGGTTAAGAGAGATGTTGAAGCTTCAGAAGAAAAGTTGGAAGCTAGCAAAGGTTGGTTCGTGAGGTTTAAGGGCACACAAGGTGAAGCAGCAAGTGCTGAGATAGACACTGTAGCAAGTTACCCAGAAAAATCTAGCAATAATTGATAAAGGTGGCTACACTAAATAACATTTTCAATGTAGACAAAAGCCTTATATTGGAAGAAAATGCTGTCTAATACTTTTATAGCTTGAGAGGAGAAGTCAGTGCCTGACTTCAAAAAATAGGCTTACTCTTTTGTTAGAGATAATGTAGCTGGTGACTTTAAGTTGAAGTCAGTCTCATTTGTCATTCCAAAAATCCAAGGACCCTTAATTATGCTGTATCTACCATGCCTGTGCTTTATAAATGTAACAACAGAGCATGGATATCAGCACATCTGCTTATAGCATGCTTTGCTGAATATGTGAAGCATGCAATTGAAACCTACGTCTCAAAAAAAAAGATTTATTTCAAAAAATTACTGCTCACGATAATGCACCTGGTCACCCAAGAGCCTGATAGAGATATACAAGTACAAGGAGATGAATATTTTCATACTTGTTAGTACAGCATCCATTCTGCAGCCCATGGATCAAAGAGTAATTTTGACTTTAACACTTTATGCTTTAAGAAATGCATTTCATAAGGCTATAGCTACCATAGATGGTGATTTTTCTGATGGATCTGGGCAAAATAAATTGAAAACCTTCTGGAAAGTATTCACCATTCTAGATGACATTAAGAACATTTGTGATTCATGGGAGCAGGTCAAAATATCGACATGCACAGGAGTTTGGATGAAAATTTCCAACCATTGTGGGTATACTTTGAGGGGTTCAAGACTTCAGTGAAGGAAATCACTGCAGATGTGGTGGAAATAGCAAGAGAACTATTATAAAATTAGAAGTGGAGCCTGAAGATGTGACTGATTTGGTACGCTCTCATGATAAAACTTGAATGGATGAGGAGTTATTTCTTATGAATGAGCAAAGAAAGTGGTTTCTTGAGATAGAATCTACTTCTGGTGAAGATGCTGTGAACATTGTTTAAATGACAACAAAGAATAAACTCAGTTGATAGGGCAGCAACATAGTTTGAGATGATTGTCTCCAATCTTGAAAGAAGTTCTACTGTTAGTAAAATACTATCAAAGAGCACTGCATACTACAGAGAAATCTTCCATGAAAGAAGGATCTATCAGTGCAGCAAACTTTATTGTTGTCTTATTTGGAGAAGTTGTCACAGCCACCCCAGTTTTCTGCAACCACCACCCTAATCAGTTAGCAGCCATCAACATTGAGGAATACTGTCCATCAGCAAAAGGATTATGACTCATTGAAGGCTCAGATGATAGTTAGCATTTTTTAGCAATAAAGTTATTTTTTTAAATGGAGGGGTATACAGGTGCCTCGTTAGCGTAGTAGGTAGCATGTCAGTCTCATAAATTGAGGGGTATACATTGTTTTTTAGACAATGCTAGTGCATACTTAATAGACTACAGTATTAACATAACTTTTATATGTACCGTAAAACAAAAAAAAGTGTTATATTATTATAATACTTGCTTTATTGAAGTGATCTGAAACCAAACCCACAAAATCTCTGAGATATATCTGTATTCTTATGTGATTCCAATGAACTCTGAAGTTTGAAAACTAGACTAGAGGAACCGTGAGACCACAGGACTTGAAGATCACAACACAGAAGGATTAAAAGCCCAGAGATAACACATATCTTTATCATAGACATATATCTGTGTATCAGTAGAAAACTATGAGAATAAGATTATGTTTTTATGAAGAAAGTAGAATGTGCAACAAATAGACATGATTGGGGGAGGAGGGGGACAAAGGTTGTAAACCTACCTATTGGGTACCATGCTTACTCTTTGGGTGATGACTACAATACAAGCCCAAACCTCACCACACAATATACCTATGTAACAAACCTGCACATGTACCTCAAAGTTAAAAATAAAATAAATAATAATAAATAGATGAAGTCTACCTATCTTGTTTGAATCACTGCCTTTCTAATTTTACCACTTAAGTAGATCAAGTAGATTTAAAATGGTTTTATTTACCAGAGAGGCATCAGACATCTAAAATCTCTACCTAGATTTTCTCTTCAGTATTCTCATAACTGCTTCCTGAACTTTTTCACAAAGCTGTCTCATAGGAGCCTCAGATTTCTAAACTTGAGTGTATTTATCTTTCTCTTCAAACCTATATTGCCTCATGTATTTCCTATTTCAGGGACTAGATTACTATCACTCAATTACTTAAGACAGTTATTCTTGGCTTATTTCTCACCAAATAGTGTCAATTGTACTGCCTTATAGCTTTCAAAGACATCTTTTTTCTCTCCATTCCTACTGATACTTTGCTAGTTTAGACCATTATTAATTTCTCACAAGATCATTTTAACAGCCTCTTGGCTGGTCTCTATGTCTGTAGTTTTTCTCTCAGCCTCTAATCCATTCTCACTCATGGTGGCCTGAATAGTTTAGATTTGCAGTCTAAAATGCATATCTGATTAGTTCTTTGCTTACAACTATGGAGTGGGGAACCATTACCTTAACAAAGTATAGCCTGCTCAACTTGGCTTTTAGGGCCTTTAGGATCTGTCTCCTGCTTTCCTTCCAGCCTTGTCTCTCACCCATGCCCCTCCAGTCTTTGGCACCTGCTGATCCCTCTATTTGCAATCAGATTCTTACCCTCCTTTACCTGTCTGATACTGCTAATCCTTCAGGTGATTGCTTAGGTATTGCCTCTCCCAAGAAGCCTTTTCTGACCTTCTGAAATACAGTTGTAAGTACAATGCCCCGAATATCCTTTTGCACATCACTTACTAAGCCATGTCTGTTTATTTTATGCAGCACACACTTACTTGCCTCCTCTTCCTTCCCCAATAGATTATAAGCTCCAAAATGGTAAAGACTATGTCTTTTGTACCATTTGTATCACTAGCTACAACACATTAGCTGGTAAATAATAGGTGTACTGAATACACACTGAAATTTAAGTAATAATCAGTATTCTGTATATGATAATTTGAAATAGTTTTAGAGATTAATAGGTGGGAATTTATATTTACTGCCCTTTATACATTCCAGACTTTGATCCTGCTCATTTATCCATTTATCTACTATTTGTAGAATGCCTACTATGTACCAGCAACTGAGTTGGTTGCTATGATTGAACCATGAGAAGACTCAAATAATCTTTACAACAGTGCTTATCCTTTAGTGGAGGAGACAGACAATTTAAAAGTACTTATGTATAATGCATAGAGGCCAGCAAAGAGAAAGAATAGAGTTTTAAGGAAACAACTAGATGAGGCAGCTAACCCAAATTCAACAAGTCAGGAGGAAGTAATGCCTGACCCAATAGTTTTAAAATTAAGCATGAGTTTGTCAGTTAAAGAATGGAAATATACTGTTCCATGCAAAGGGAACAGACAGTAAAGTCTTCTGACAAACAAGGGAAGGTGGTACTTTATGACTTGATCAGTACATGTGGAGGGAAAGTAAGCTGGGGGTAGGTATGGCGATGTTTGTGTTTTAGAACAATTGCAGTGTGGGGAATACGCTTATGGAGGTAAAAAGTAAGATAGACCAATTAGATGTTATTCAGGGGAGCGAGTTCAGCCAGAATTTAAGAAATGACTTCCAGGGAATAGAGTGATAAATGGATTAGAAAAAATTTTGGACAAAGAATCGACAATCATTGGCAGATTAATAGAATGAAGAAAGGGAATTCTCTCTCCTAACCCCCTTCTTTCTTTTCTGTAGCTCCTGGCAAGTATGAGGCAAGGATTTCGCAGAAGAACTTGCAGCAAAACTTTCCACTGCCATAGCTGTAGGCTGTCAAGTCTTGAGGGAGCTGCAGGAAGGGGAGAAAGGTGAGATTTCCTCAAAAGGCAGTGGACATTTATGGGTGAGAAGCATTCCAGTCATACATCTGATTTGAGAGGAAAACAGTACCAAACAACCTATTATCAGTGGTTATTTTTGTTTCCTGTACTTGACATTGTTGACCATGTAGTCTGCTACCACTAAGTTATCTAGGATCTATGAGTAATTTTAAAACTTCTCTTTTAAAAGTATCTTTTGTTGTCAAAATTATTCCCAATTTCAAGAGGTACAAGGTTATTTTAGAATGCACTTTTTAGTCTTTTTACTTCCTGAAAAATTACAGTTAACATCTTTTTAGTAATAATTATAAAGTAATAGAATTTGAAAGGACTTTGAAGGTCATTTTGTCTTTAGCCCTTTGTTTTGTAAGTGAAGAAAACAAGACAGGTCAGGTGAAATATTTTGTCCAAGATCACATAGCTAGCTGGTAGCAGTGAGCTTCATCAGGATCTGTGCCTTCTTCTGTAACTGTTCTTTCCGTTAGTGTGTTGGGCTTTTTGAAAACCTAGAGATTATTAGCAAATCGATATGTTGAGGGGCCATTTTTGTTTTTGTTTACAGCTTTATTGAGGTATAATGACAGATAAAAATTGTACATATTCAGAGTCTATGGTGATATATACATTGTGACTGCCACAATCAAGTTAATTAACACATCTATCACTAACTGTACTTATTTACTCTGTGTGTGTGTGTGTGTGTGTGTGTGTGTTCATTCAAGAGAGAGCAAGATGAGAAAGAGAAGGACATTTAATATCTACTCTTAGCAAATTTCAAATAGATATTAGTCACTATGGTCGCCATGCTATACATTAGCTCCATAGAACTTATTTATCTTTTAACTGAAAAGTTGTACCCTTTGAGCAGCATCTTCCACTTTTTTCACCCCCACTTCCTAGTAACCACCATTGTACTCTATGCTTCTGTGAGATCAACTTCTTTAGATTCCACATATAAATGAGGTCATACAGAGGGTTCATTTTAGCAGCTAAATTTCAGCTTCATTTTTTCGTTTCAGATAGATTTGCCAGTTCATTAGTAAAATTTAAAAAACTAAACTGGTTTGTATACTCAAATATAGCAGTAACTGGGTGTTTTAATTGTATTGGCTGGCACATAATAGACATTTAATGAACGTGTATTGAATCACTCAGTTGTACCTAACCATTAATCAGCTTTTTATATTCCATAATTTTTTTTTCCCTTTGGCACCTGTTTTCTTAGTGTATTTATGAAATTATTGTAGTACATATTTTTATATCATAGTTTTCTTTTCTGGAGTACTGTATGATGCATACATTTTTAGTACCTTAATATTTAGTACCTTATTATTGCTTTGTGCTAAGATGTAGTAGTAGTATCTGCAATAGTGTGATGGAATAATAAGCTTGTATTGTTCATTTATTTTTTTTCTAACTTCCTTTACAAATATAAAATATATCAGAGAAAGATTTAAATGGCTTGCTGAAAAATATACCCTTGGGATCAATAGAAGTGCTGGAAATTAAACTGAGGTCTTGACTTAACCATCTATTGCAGTGTTCCATATAATCATTGTACTTACTTAGTTCTTATAGTTCTCCATTACTCATGTTATTATTCAGCCTCATCACTGTGAACTTCAGGATTTTACTATCTCCTTGCTAGAATATATGACCAAGTAGTATTAGTTAAAATTATGTTTGTGGAAATAGAGTACAGGTTTTTCTTGTGTTTTTGTTTGTTTTTGTTTTTGGGGTTTTTTTAAAGTTCTTCCTTTGATTAAGAGGGCTAAGAAAAAAAGTGGGAAGAAAAGAAAGGAAGAGGAGAGGAGAAAAAGTATCAAGTAAGTAGTTCCAAGTAAGAAGTGATTGTTCTCTGTATTAATTTTAGGTTACTGAAAGGCCCAACTTCTGTGGGTCCTGTGCAATTTGTGTATCACAGTTTTCCAAGTGTATGTTGAGGAGGTAGCACAAGATTGTACTTCTCTGATGAGTTCTTTAATTGTGTTTTTTCCTAGAGACCTTCAGAGAAGACATGGCTTCCAAAAAAGAGAATACAAAGAGTACAAACAGAGTGCTAAGAATAAGTCAATTGGATGCGCTTGAACTAAACAAGGCCCTGGAGCAGCTGGTTTGGTCCCAGTTTACTCAGTGCTTTCATGGATTTAAGCCAGGCCTGTTAGCCCGCTTTGAACCAGAGGTGAAGGCATTCTTATGGCTTTTCTTATGGAGATTCACCATCTACTCCAAAAATGCCACTGTGGGACAGTCCGTTTTGAATATTCAGTATAAAAATGATTTTTCCCCCAACCTGAAATATCAACCACCAAGTAAAAATCAAAAAATCTGGTATGCTATATGTACAATTGGTGGAAGGTGGTTAGAAGAGCGGTGCTACGATTTGTTTCGAAACCGTCATTTAGCATCATTTGGGAAAGTCAAACAATGTATGAATTTCGTGATTGGACTTTTGAAATTAGGTGGACTGATTAATTTTTTTATTTTCCTTCAAAGGGGAAAGTTTGCAACCTTGACAGAACGTTGTCTAGGCATTCGTTCTGTATTTTGCAAGCCCCAAAACATACGTGAAGTTGGTTTTGATTACATGAATAGGGAACTTCTCTGGCATGGCTTTGCTGAGTTTCTGATTTTTCTCTTGCCACTTATCAATATCCAGAAGTTGAAAGCCAAGTTATCTTCATGGTGTATTCCTCTTGCTGGTGCTCCTAATAATGACAATACATTAGCCACCAGTGGTAAAGAATGTGCTCTCTGTGGAGAGTGGCCCACCATGCCTCACACCATAGGATGTGAGCATATCTTTTGTTATTTCTGTGTTAAGAGTAGTTTCTTATTTGACATGTACTTTACCTGCCCTAAGTGTGGCACAGAAGTACACAGTCTGCAGCCACTGAAATCAGGAATTGAGATGTCAGAAGTAAATGCTCTTTAGAAACTAAAATTGCTTCCTCCGAGGAAAAATGTGTTATGTCTAAATCCTGAATACTAGTCATCATAAGTATACCATTTAGGTATCCTTTATAAGGTGGCATGTGCTTCTTAGCCATTGTCTTCTGTTTCTTTCCATGCATGACTAAGTTCTAATGACAGGAAACCACATGATTCTAAATATATTATGTAAATGTTAATGTATCTTGTTTTTTAAATCATTGCATTCAGTTTTTAATGTCAAGATTAATGGACATTAATTTGTCAGATGACTAATAAGAGTGCTCCTTCATTTTGCTACTTCCCAGAAAGAGATTGGACTCTAAATATAAAGATTTCGGAGACTCTGGTATGCGTGTGCATTTATTTCCAGAGATGACATGATATCATAATCTGACAATGATAAGACTGTTGTTTAAAACCTGAAGATCTGCCACCTCAGTTGTAATTCTGTACTTTTCTCTAAAGCCAGTTTTTAAGAGGTTCAGTTTTCAGCTGTCAGATACCTTCACAGTTAGCTTCTTATATTCAGAAATTAAAAATTGCTTGGGTCTCTTTCTCTGTCCTTTGATTCAGAGCCTACATTCTCAGCAAGCATGTTGATAGTTTTATGAAACATCTGAAGTCTTTAGCATAGTAATAACATAGCAACACAAATCAAGACAATTCTGTATACTAAACTTTTTCTCTGCATATTTTACTTAAAAACATTTAAATGAATCTTTTACTAAATAATAATATGAAAAATAGTTTAAGTTACATCACCAAAATAATATTACTTACTTTTAAACCAGGTCTCAAATTTTGTGTTTTGACAATAAACCAAAAAATAAAATAAAATATATAGGACTTTGTCTTTAAAAAATTAGGAACAATTCACATGGAGTTAAAGTTAACCATAGGATAATCAGGGCTATTTATTTTCACCTGATTATTAAACAGGCAAAATCACAATATTGATATGTTTTCTAAACTCTTCAAGTGGTACAGAATTAGCTTGAGCATTGATTGTTTTCAAGTCTTAACTAGAGTGTTTTAAAAAACTCAGTTCTTATGTGACAAATATCTTGCTAGAAAAATTAAACTATATAGTATGGCAGAAATAAACTGCTGGTTGTTCATTTTTCTGTTCATCTTTCCTTCAACAAGCACTTAGGTACCAGGTACTGATGTAGCCACTAGGATACAACAGCAAATAAAACAGGAAAAAGAAAATCACCTTCGTGAGTTGACATTTTTGAATGGATTTTAAGTTTAATTTAAGTTCAGAGTAAAATACTTAAGGTGTGGTGTGAGAGTTAAGAGTATTTTACATCTTAAAAGTTTACCTTTTTTTTTACTACTCTAATTTTAAAATATTACTATAGGAAACTTCACAAATTCTTAAAAATACAGAGATTATTATAATATTCTGGTATATTTTATTTTAGTCTTTGTTGCACTTTTTTTTTGAAAGCAGGACTTATTGAGAGGATAGAAAAGCTTCCACATTGGGAGGGGACCCTAGGGGGATGCCCCGCACATTTCTTATTTACAAAACTGTAGAGTGTACAGTTTTGGTTTTTTTAGATAACATTTTATTATGTGCATAAATATTCAAAAATACTTCTAATGGTTGCGTATGTCATATTTATATTCCTATCATTTATTAAACTATCCACCATCATAGGGCATTTAGGTTTTTTCCACTTTCTGTTGTAACTAATATAATGATGACTCTGGAGTATAAGCAAGATTCTTTCAATTCCTATAATAAAAACCAAATTCAGACTTATTTTGCAAAAAAAAAAACCCACTGGGCTCGGTGGCTCAGCCTGTAATCCTGTGCTTTTGGAGGCCGAGGTGAGTGAATTGCCTGAGCCTGCGGGTTCGAGACCTGCCTGGGCAACTTGATGAGACCTCATCTCTACAATAAATCAAAAAAATTAGCCGGGCGTGGTGGTGGGCGCCTGTAGTTCCAGCTCCTTGGAAGGCTGAGGTGGAAGGATCGCCGGAGCCCAGCAGGTGGAGGCTTCAGTGGCTGGGAGCATGCCACTGCACTTCAGTCTGGGCGACAGATTCTAACTCAAAAAAAAAAACAAAAAACCCAAAATTATTGACTTAATTAAGTGAAAAGTCCAGTTGCTCATTGCAGACCCAGTCTAGATGTAGGTTTTCAGATGGTTCTCCTTGAACCAGGCTCTATCCCTTGGCTCTCATTTTTATGACAAGTAGTATACATAGTGTGAGGGATATTGACTCCACTGGGGTTCAGATTCCACCTGTGCCATTCAGATTCACTTGTGTGCAACGTGGGTCAATGTGCTAAATCTCTGTACACCTGAACACTGTAGGATTATATATTTAGTGTATATAAAGCTCTCAAAACAGTGCCTGACACATAGGATATAGTACTATGTGGATATAGTGCTTTTCATTAGTGTTGTCAGTATTATTTGGAGCTGACTTCATTCTCAGACAGAATGATTGCCACTAGAAACTCAGGGCTCATAGTCTACCTGCTTTCTGATCCCACTGGCATGAGACCCTCTTATCTAATAATTCCAGTGAAAGTTTAAGAACTTACTGGTCTGCTTTGGATTATGTGAATATCTCTAACTAGTCACTGTGGCTGGGGGATGGAAAATACTGTACCTGGTTATTTAAATTTGAATGACACTTCCTCACATGTACCTCTTGAGGGGAGGCTGTTCACCACAGGAAACCGAGGTGCTCTTATACCAATGCTAGGCACATAAAAATAGATCCCAGTTGGCCTTTATACCAAAAGTCTGCATGCAGTCTTTTATCAGTGGTCTAGTTTGATAAGGACATTCATAAGTAACTGAGTGATTGTCTTAGATTGCAGATTTGAAAGAATTAAAAGCATGAAGTCAATAAGATTTTGTTATACCCACAATTTTGTTATATTTGTTTAGCAGGGTGACCTCTAAGTAGGTATCTATATTGTCATAATCTTAACCCTAAAACAGTACTTTACACATATGCTAGCTGATAAAATTGTCAGTATTACAGGGTTTCATATGTTTCCACAGACCCTAATGGTACTTAGTACAATACATATATAATTTTTAAAATTTTTCATTTTTATTTAACATCTGCCACCCCACTAAGTGATAACCTCCATGAGTTCAGGGGACTGTGACTGTTTTGTTCATCACTGAATAACCAGACCCTTTAAGTCTAGTGTAGCAATAGAGACATTATATTAGCTGAATGAATAAATCTGTTGTCACAGATTGAGTTCTACAGAAGCAGACATTGAAAATGATTTCAAGTATAAGAGATATATAGATTTATTAGGGATCCACACCTGTGAAAAGAAAGGGCAAATAAGTAGGAATAGGTGGAAGAATCAGCAGTAGTACTGTAATGCAGGCCTGACAAAACTTGGCCAACCCAGAAGGGAGCACTGAGCTACAGTTCTGTCAGAGGAGGCCAAAGGACATAGACCTTTTACTTACATTTCTATCAGTCAATGGATGTGAGCTGTTCTGGGAAGGGTGCAACCTCAAGCGTGGTAGCTTTCTGCAACTGAAGCCGACCCTGAAGGAACTAACAGCCAGAGGCAGTCTGCCAGCCACACACTCTCCACAGCTGGACAACAAGTTCATCCTTGAAGGAACAGCTGGGTGGCATATCTTTGTACATAAATTTCTGATTCTGTCTTTCCTTTTTTTTTCTTTTACTTTGTAGTCCCTCCCCCCTTTTTTTCTTGCTTTAGGACACTTGACAACACACAGTGGCAGGCTGTGTTCAATTTATAATCAGTGGATTTATGACTGACATACTGAAGTGTCTCTTAGGAATTCTGCCTCAATACAGATACCAGGCTTCCTTGCTGAGTTGCTGTGACAGTCCCAGGGACTCAGTTCAATCCCTGCCTTCCCAGTACTGCTAGAAGAGTTGCTCTAACCCTGTACAACTTGTTATTCCCCAGCAACATCAGGGCTCAAGGTTTTGGAAAACAGGGTCTGTTGAGCTACATGGTATGTTTCCACATTCGCCTCAAGTACCTAACCATCAGTTACAAATGTTCTTCCTTGGGAAAATAAAACCTTGTGCACTAACAGTTTTCTTTCCTGCCCCATATAAATTGTTCTCAAATCAGAGTTGCTACTTACATATTTAAAATACCCAAGTAGCTTCAGTGATCATATCTAAATTATAAAAATATCAATCAAAGCTACCACAAGGCACGTCCTACTCCCTTGCTCCCAACTCCCTTGCTTTCAGTATTTAGTGACTGTGGGCTTGGAAAAAAATTATTTAACTTCTTTAAGATTCAATTAGGTCATTTATAAAAATGGCTTTCAATAATGTCTACCTGTTAGGATTCTAATGGGAATTAAATAACTTACATCATTTTATCAAAAATTATTAATTGAGCCTCTATAGACATTCCTCTTCTGTACTCAGAGATGCTTTCATGAATAAAACAAAACCCTTGTTTTCAGGGAGTTTACATTCTAGGAGGGGTAAGAGGCAATAAATACATGTATAAGATAATTTCAGATGTTAGAAGTATTCTGAAGAAAATGAAACAGGATGAGGGAATGGAAAGTGACAAGGGATGCTGTATTTGTTTTTCTTTTTTTCTTTATTTAAATAGCTTTAGGGGTGTAAATAATTTTTAGTTATGTTGTTGCATTGCACAGTGGTGAAGAAGTCTGGGCTTTAAATGTACCCAACATTCCCACCTGTGCACAGTGTACCCAGTAGAGATGCTATATTTGAATTGCATATCATGGACAGCCTCCCTGAGTAGGTGAAATTTAAAAAGTGGTCTTAAGGAAATGGGAGAGCCAAGCAGAGGAGGGGTGCCAGGATGAGGAAATGCCAGGTGCCCAACCTCTGAGATGAGAGTTCATTAACTGTTGAAGGAACAGCAAGAAGTCCCAGTGAACCAAAAAAAGATGGGAAATGAGGGAGGTGAGGTGAGGGACCCAGGGTCAAGTTATGTAAGGTCATACCGGCCAAAGGGGAAAAGTACCTGGATTTATTTCTGAATGAGGAGATAACAGGAAGATTTTAAACTAAGAAGTGACATGATCAAATTTACATTTTTAAAGGGATCATGCTGAATAATTTGCAGAGAGGTATGATTGAAGGCAAAAACCCAAGTCAAAGTCTATTGCTAATAGTCAATATGAGCTATGATTGTTACTTCCATTAGATTTATAGTACATTAACAAAATCACTGTCTGAAATGGTCAGGACCCTGAAGTAAACAAAGCCTGAAGAAACCTAAATAGATTTTCACAGATTCCATGCACCAAAGCTCTACTCACGGGATAGTTTCTCAGGTCCCCAGCTAGAAGCTGCTTTATTTTGAATAGAATTTTAATAAATGTTCTCCTAGAGATTTAAAATAACGATAAAAGAAAATTGGTTAAAAAAAAAAGCATGTTTGCAGTAACGAGTCATAATGGAAAACTTCGTATCAAAAAAACTTTAAGACAGACTGTAATCTGGTAACATTTAGAGTAGGGACACACAGGCTCTGAGGACTAACTGAATAGTAATTGTGGTTTAAAAAATTACCATATATTGTTAATAAAATCTACCTTCTGTGTAATTTGGTTAAAAACACAGGGAAATGAGTATTGCTGTTTTTGAGAAAGTCTTAAAAATGTGTTGGCACTTAAAGGCAAAAACTCAATTTATTTGAAACTTAAATTTTAGCAAAAAGCTGTTTTTTCTAAAAGCACTCAGTAAGTGAAGTGTTGCTGTATGAAGATATTTTTAACAACAGAACAATTCCAAGCATACTTTTTAGCCAAACCAATTGACCATATTGTCTACAGAACTGATGGTCCATGGCTCTCTAAAACTAGTATATAGTGTATGTTTATATTCATCATCACAAATAAGTGAGCAAGTATTTTTCTTTATGTCTGTTTCTTTTTTCCTTCACAGAGATTGTAAATCATGAAACAAGACAGTGTCTTTGTGTTTCCTGGTAGTCTCTTATTTCCCTTATTAAAAAAAAAAAAAAAAAAGCCTCTCTTTTAAATATTTAAAAAAAAAAGTTACCGCCATTTTGTATGTTGTCCTTTACCAAATCCTGAATTGACTTGATATTCTGGCAACTGTAACAAGTCAAACAAGGTTAAACAAAATCACTCCTGAAGCCAGGAGTATAGTATTCTGTAGGCAGAACACTTGTCTTCCTATTAGCAGTAGAATAACATGTTCTCATTAACGGGTTCAGCTAACGGGTTCAACTCATGCCTTTGCCGAAACCCCAGAAGCAATAAAGCATAAATTTATTTAGTTAAGTGAAACTGATTTTTAAAATCGAGAAGATGTGAGCATATTTATATTCATTGATGTTAAGAATCTAATAATTGATAATACTGATAAACACTGATAATGTTCAGTGCAGCACTATTCATGATAAAGATGTGAAACAACATAAGTGCTCAGCAATGGGGAATAAATAAATAGTACAGCTACTTATTTGACTGAAACAATGTGATATAAATATCACAAAAATAATTTTATGGAAAAATATGAATAATTTTAATTATATGAGAAAGTGCTCACAACATAATATTAAAATCAAAGAAGTAGGATACTAAATTAAGTTCAGTATGATCTCGATGAGATAAACAGGTACTCAGCATGTCTTACTAAAAGAAATTCAATTTTGATTTTCTTTATATCTTTCTGTATTTCCCAAATTTCTTACAGTGAGCATATAATTATTGTTACTAAGCCAAAATAATTTATTTCATTAAAATTTCATGGCCAATTGTATTTTTTTAAAGTCTCATGGCCAGTTTTGTTTCAGTTCAATCCAAAGGTAAAACAGCTAGTAAACACATCTTTTGAATATTTGAGAGAAATTAGGAGATAGAAGATTCCAAATTGCTACAGACCCCTTTTTTGCATTAAAGTAAAGCCTGCCTTTATAGCCAGTCACAACTACTGAAAGTCTGAATTATCTTAAATTATGTGTTAAATGTGTTCCTTACAATTTATGCATTTAATCACTTAGATGTACGTGGGCAAAAAAGAATAAAAGTTTCCACTTCCTTTTCCAAAAGTATTTGTACAGTATTTGTAAATTAATACTTGTAAATTTGTAAATTAATATTTAGAAACAAATACTGTATTTGTAAATGTGTGCATAAATGCATACATTTATACATTTATGTGTATTCATTTATAAATAAATGAATATAAATGCTCTAAAATATCTACACCTGATCTGAACAATTGACATGGATATTAAATATTATCAATTGCCTAAGCCTGTAAAATGACTATATTTCTACAACCAAGAATCAAGATACAGGGTCGGACCTGGAATTTTATATTTCTTCCAGATATGGACACAAAAATGCTGACCTTTCTGAGTATTGTTATGGTTTGGTTGCCAATAAGGGATAATGCAAACTTGGATTTCAACTGAAACTTTATCTAAATAGTCACACTTTTGAGTTAGTGGAGCTGGAGGCTTTACTGTTCTTTGGGGTATTCAGGGAATATGTCTCACTATGCACTCGGGAAATATCCTCTCCTGACAGCCTCTATTCTTTTAAATCCACATCAAATTGTAAGAGTGACTTGGCTTTCTAGTCAACAAAAATTGTAAAATACTACAGTTGTTTTCCACTAATGGAATTATGATTACTTGCTTTAAAAATACATAGTTCCAGACAAATATAAAAGGTAAGTAAATTTCTTGAGAGCAAGGACACCCCTCCAATATTGAAAGCATTATTTCTTAGTGCCCCTTCTGGAACCTAGTAGAATATTCCTCAATTTCAACTGGGTGACTCTCTCAAATAGCAAAATAGACTGTGAGTGCAGTGAGGACAGGCTGCATGTTTCACATTTTTGTGACCCTATAGCCAAAAACTAAATGGCACAATACAGATGCTCTATAAATACAGAAGGCAAAAGAGTTTGAGGCTTGACCATCAGGACCTTCACAAATAATGAGCAGAGCAGTGATGGTATTAGTGCGGGGAGACTTCTCTGTGTGTATCTATAATGGTGTAGGGAGGCCAACATCCCAAGTTTGTCTTTATACTGTATCTCAGTAGTGCCATTTTTAATTTATTTTTATTTTTATTTTTTTATATTCAATTTTTTTTATTGTGATATTGTGGAGTACAGTTAAGGGTCAGGTACACAAATATGTCTCGTTCAGGTACCCTTGTTGATAAGAAGTGTCCCCCCTTCCCCAGACAGGTATTTACTACCATTAATCCCTTACCCTATCCCTCCCCCCTCCATAGTTTCCCACCACTGTCAGTCATTTTCTTGTGGTAATACGTTGGATGATCAAGGTCTACTATATGAGTGAGAACATGTGGTACACAGTGTTTTGTTTCTGTGAGAGGTCACTCAGTATTATAGACTCTAGTTCCATCCAGGTTGCTGCAAAATTCATGATTTCGTTCTTTTTTATGGCTGCGTAGTATTCCATTGTGTATATGTACCACATTTTTTTAATTCAGTCCTCTTGATGGACAGCAAGGTTGCTTCCAGGTTCTTGCTATTGTGAACAATGCTGCAATAAACATGAGTGCAGGTATCTTTTTTATAAAGTGATTTGAGTTCTTCAGGGTATATTCCCAGTAGGGGGATTGCGGGATCATATGGGAGGTTGGTGTTTAGAGCTTTTAGGAATCGCCACACTGCTTTCCACAGAGGTTGCACTAGTTTACACTCCCACCAACAGTGTAGAAGTGTTCCCTTTTC